>JANAVB010028397.1:873264-973264 GCA_029216955.1 Iris pallida | reverse complement strand
CTCCACCGTGCCATGTCATCAGTTACCTTCTAGTTTTTATCTCTCATATGTTATTTTCATGTCTTGTTAATTCTATTGTGTTTTCGCATTATCGTCGGTTTGTGTACTTGTTCTATTCCTGACTGGAAACCAATATTTTTCAGGTTTAGCCGTGATCACTCTTAGCACTGGGAAGACATGGGTATGCTGAGGTCGACTTAGATAGTGGAACTAGCTGTCTTTTCTATATTGTGAAAACATTGTATTTTCCTTCAAATATAAATATTATAAATTTTTTAATAAATTTAAAAATGTGAATGAGCAATAAAGTTTACTTTTGAGCATTTATTTTCTTGTGGGCTTGACAGCGTTCTACCGTCGACTCTGCGGCGTAGGCTGGTTTGGACACGTCTCGTATCCGAAAAAGTGGGTACGGGTCATGACAACCTCTGAGTTGGAAGGCTTTGTTTTGACCCGTATTTACCACGTCCTCATTACCTCTGAGTGAATACGTTGGTTTCCTCTCCACTTATTATCAGTACTCGCATCGCCAGTACACAAAAATGATGATAAGTTCACAAAAATTTATCCTAATCTATTACTCACACCATCGGTGTACCAAAGAGTAGTAGGTCCACAAAATATCATTCAAATCTATTTGCTCGCATTTTCAGATGCACAAAAAGGCAATAGGTCCACAAAAATCCCCCAGTGGGATGTCCTTTACAAATGCTGTATTAGGCCCTATAGTACAAGCACCATAAAATACCACAAATAGAATGGAGTGAGCATACTCTGGTCATTCAAGATCAGTTACATTCATAGGACTACATCGACAGCAAAGAAAGAAAAATTTGGCAATACATAGTTGGGTTTGACAGCGCTTTGTCTTCAAGTAGTTTCGTGGCCCTCGAAGGAAGTCATGTTTTACTACTGAGAAGCAAACAAAGCTGTTGAATCTCCAAGGAGCTGCCGGGAGGAGGGTAAATATAGCATGCTATCCTCCCTTCTATATTGCGGATGCCTTAGCCCCGCTCCCCCAAGGGACCATACCTTCAAAACATGGTCCCGGATGATGATTTCGCCTACCTGGAGAGCCGTGAAGGCGCGACGTTCATAACGACGCCTGACCACCGTCCAACTCTTCGAGGTATAAAGGCTCTTCCTACCATCTGGGAAAAATTCTTCCGAAGCATGAAGAGTCCTGAGTTGTTTGATGTGTATGCCAAAAAGGCGTAGAGAAAACTCTTCCGAAGCATGAGGAGTTTGAGCTCTCTGATGTAGGTGCCAGAATGTTGTACCTTCACTCCATCACCTACACCGGTCCTGAAGAAGCTTGCTAGCCAGACCCCTACGAAAAAACATAAGAAGAAGGGGGATTCAGCACCGAGAAAACAAAAACTCTGTTATACGGCCTAGCCAGTTAGACGACGCAGCCAAAACAGAACTCATACAGTCCAAAGTTATGAGGCCGGCTTCATGAAGCACTCATGCAGCATTTATACGGCTCAGTTATTATCATGCGGCCTAATCAGTCACAGGGCGATCATACGACCCAATCTTACAGTATTTATGCGACCCAATCATAAAGTGCTCATGCGGCACCTATGCGGCTCGGTCGTGAAAAGTTCATACAGATTCATCTTAAGGCACTCAGCCAGTTCAAGTTCGAATAAGCAGCAGTTATGCGACGCAGTCCGTGCAGCCCTATCGTATAGAACACATGTGGTCCAGACGAGATAGGGCATACATCGACCAAGTTTATAGCAGAGGCAGTATATGACAGCCCCGCGTACGAAATTTCAGTCGTCATCTGCTCACCATCCTTGCCCTTGGGAGAAGGTTGCACATCAGAATGAATGAAAGAAGTGTCTACCGCTCTCGACGGGAAAGCAAGTCTCTCCTCTTTGACCGCCGCACCAATCGACTTAGAAGCTTTTGGAGCCATAGCAGAAAGTATAAAGGAGGAGAAGGTGAAAGAGGAAAGACTCTCTCTGAATGACTCCTATTTATAGAGTTGCTGAAGAGAGACTCTTCGATTCTCGAGATCATTAAAGATAAAGACGACGTTTGGGTACTTTATCCCTAGTAACCGTCGAGCGTCTCTTCGGTTTTTGAGATCATTAAAGATAGAGTCGACGTTTGGGAACTTTATCCCCAGTAACCGTCGACTTCATCTCAAAAATAGATCCATAACCGAGTCAGGAGAATTAAATACAACAGTGACAGCTGGCAGACTCCCTGTGGCTCAAAGCGTCCCTGCGACTTATGATTTGTTCTGCGGCTCAGTACTTCTCTGCGACTCAAGTTCGAAAACTACTTCCTGCAACTTGAAGGCTCCCTACGGCTTGGCATATTTTTCATGCTTCTTGTTCAAAGTATTCCAAATTTGTAATTTAGAAACTTTGAAGGGGGTCTTGTAGAAACTAAAAAATATAGAGTTCATGTGGGTTACAAATTGTCGCATAGGTACATTAGACCAAACAGGTCCGCATGAAGAAAAGCCGTATGACTGTTCAAAGACATATGCGGCCCATCAACGAATATCTGTAGAAAGAAAATATACGACCAAGGAGGAGCAGTTCGACTGATAAAGCTGACAAGTCCTGGCAAAATATGACAGTTTTGACACTTTGACAAGAAAGATGAGACGTGGGACGTCACCCAAAAGCAGGGTTCATATGCCTCCATGCGGCCAGAAGAGTGTCATCTAGGCCGCATGACACTTATGCGGCCCAGATTATGCAGCCCCAAAATTTCTAGCAGCCGAGAGTAATTATGATTCAGGCCGCATGCTTGAGTCTCATGCGACCCCACATGATCAAAGACTGAGAACACCATATACAGCAGGACACGTGGCAATCTGACGAATTCCTTAACTACCCAGATTTGCTACAACAAAATCCTAACAAACCGACGGATGGCAGCCCAAGAGCGGGTCTTTGCGTGCCAATCAGCCACGTGGCCGCAAGCCGTCCATGCGGCTCAAAATCTATCCTATTATAAATAACAGGGTGCCATACCCCTACAATGGCTGGCAACCTTCAAGAAAAAACAATATCTTCACGAGCTAGAGACTGCATCAGATAGTCCACGGAGTAAGGCAGAGTTGATAGCACTTTCCCGAGCCTCCACCGTCACCCCCCAGAATCAAAACTAAACAATTGTACTTAGATTGTTTCCTAGGCTTTCTTTATAGGCCTTTTTTTTTGTACAAGCGAGTTTGCAATCAATTCCAGTATTCTGTAATACCTGTTGTTGATTTTTATGGCAAACAGGAGTACAACCATCTGATACTCGAGTATCAGAGTTGGATATTTGAGGAAAGAAGTCAGGAGTTGATGTATTAAAAATCCTATAATAATCTAGTGTGCTAGTGAGATGTTTGAGTTGGATGGTTAGGTCAATGGCATCCATCCTAGTGTAGGTATCAACCCACACATAATGTATCAAGAGTAGTTAGTAGCAATAGTTTAGCTTTCCTAAAAACCCACGTTTGACATCAGTTCAAGCATGAGAAAACTGACACCTAGCATAGCTATGTATATCAGTAGGGAAAGTCCATGGAAAACCAAGTGGTAGAATAGCAAACAGAAGGTATCAGAGTGGTCACCCTTTATGTATCAGTTGCTAGTTGGTACATCAAATTATACATCAGAGTATCCAACCACATGAATTCTAATACAGGGACCCTATGTAAGTAAAGGGATATGGGTTATGTGGTACCAAGAGTACAAGGCTATGGCAAAGGAGGGGCAGTACAATGTAAAACCAATAAAAGAAATAGGGATGTGAGTAGCTACTAGCATGTATGTGAAGTAAATAATGACACCCTGTGTGTAGATTAAGAACATGAAGACTTGAAGGAAATGCCAGGTATACACTAGTAGGTTAATAAGGGTTCCTGTAGCTTGTAGCCTTGGTATGGTTTAAAGTGTAGAGTTAGAGAACCACCTTAGTAGAGAGGACAACAGCATCTTATCCTACAGCTGGAAGATTCCAGTTTGTAAACTGGAAAAGGGTGCTTTATGCACAAACTGCCCAGAGGTAAATATTTCCAGTTAGGGAATTGGGGTATCCAAGAGTGATATTAAGTTGGACCAGGTAAGAATGATACCCTAGGGGCAAGCAGTAACAGGATATGGGGGTATATAGATAGTTAAGATAGGTGGTTAATGCTTAGTACAATTAGACGTTAAAATCAAGCAAGGATTATGAGTATCCTAGAATACCAATCTATTAATAAACCAAACTGATCTAGAGACTAGAAGATAATTTATCATTGATTTCAAATCTTTCTACTATGTTATAAATTCACAAATAGGGTTTTTGGACCTCGATTTGGACTCTGATCAGTGCCGTCAGCCCAGGACGATAGGCGAGTACATTTGTTGTTTATTTTTAATATTGTTAATTCCTATATCATACTGTTAGTTATATCATACTTGGTTTCTTGACATGCTCGTCACACGATAGTACCTCATGTTTCTTATTCATGTCATGTTTCATGCCTTGTACATGGTGTCAGAAAAGGGAAGTACTAATGTCACGACCCACATCCGCTTTTCGAACGCTAGCTTGTGAACAAGCCAGCTACATATCAAGCGGACTCCAGTCCAACTCGAATACGTATAAGCTGTCCAAAATTGGGTATTATGTCTAATCTAAACTGTATCTCAATCCATAAGAATCATGTAAAACAAGAATGAACAATTATGGTTCATGGTCTGCAGCCCACTAACATATATGTCCGATTAGACTCCAAGAATGATGAGTCTATAAAATAAGCAGAATATATCATAGCATGGAATATAAAGCATGAGAGGATAATAAAGAAATATCATAAGCAAATACATGTATCCCTGCAGGTGTAATCACTACCATCATGAGCCGCTAACTAAACTCTATGCAATCAGCTACCTGAAGAGATCATCAGGTCCTCAGAGGACATAACAAGATAAATAAAAACATGCCTATCTAACAATTTAATCATGCAATGATATAAC
Source organism: Iris pallida (assembly GCA_029216955.1). Lineage (NCBI taxonomy): Eukaryota > Viridiplantae > Streptophyta > Magnoliopsida > Asparagales > Iridaceae > Iris > Iris pallida. Next base: position 968,279 of record JANAVB010028397.1, on the reverse strand, counting down.
AGGGTATAAACAAGAACTAGACATGAGACTAACATGTGGCTACTAACAGGTAACTATGAACACGGATACAGGATCAACTATGCATAATGAACTGCTGGAAGAACAAGTAAACAAGAGATCAATGGAATACCAAACCCTCTCCCCGAATGTGGACTCGCAGGTCAGTTTCAAGACAAGTCACCCTCACCCCGTGTGTGGACTCGCAGGTGCAAACGGACAACCCTCGCCCCATGTGTGGACTCACAGGTTGTGGGAATGATACATGAATAGGAGTTCAATCACACATACTTGCAGACACGACTCAGTCAAGATACAGGTGATGACACGGTACAACTCAGTCATGACACAGGTAAGGACAACTCTAGCATGAACCATAATGTAAATCAAGCCTGGTGTAACTAGGCTATCAAGTCATGAAATACTGATATACAAGCTACAGAATAAACTAGTAAACATGGTATGTAGAAAACATCTGAATCCATATCAACTGGAGCAACTAAGTGATAACATACTAAAAATAGAAGAACTATAAGCATAAAAATGAACTGTAGAGGGAGGCAAGGTATCTTGCCTGGATGTTGCACGCAGATCCAACAAAATATAGTCAACTGCTAAGCCATAAAGTCCAAACCATCACAATTATCTCCGAAAGCTGAAATAGACATTGCCAACATTCTTAAAATAGTCAAATTAGCTGGAATTGCCTGTCCTTAATTCTAATTCTGGACACAGGGATAAAACGATAATTTTGGGCCAAAACGATGTCCGTCGTTGGACCCGTTTTGCACCGAAAAATGTGCCAGGGTCAATGGTCTCTAAATCATTAAACTATATATCTATGGATTCGTTTTGATGGTATGAACCCAACTGTATGTCCAAAGTTGGATTCCGACAAGCCGTGTACAAAATCGTCCGTTGAATCGGACCGTGGGGCCCGCAAAACGGCGATCCGATCAACTGTCTCATAATCGTACCAAACTTGGCACACAGGACCAAAAAAATGATACGGTCCTGTTGGCGCAAGTTTTGACTCGATCTGACGAACGTGCACAAAGTAATTGAAAAATTTGCATAGAGGCCGATACGGTAAATTTTGACGCATACGCATCAAATACGTCGTGCACACGCGACCAATTTGAATTCCGTCAAAGCCCACACGTCCGCTGTCACTTCCCGTTCCCGGAATACGTATTTTTAGACATATACCGCCTTAATGTATTTATTTAATATTTATCATGTATTATTCTGTATTTAAAATCCCTTTAATTTTATGTTAATTAATTTTCTGCAATTTTATTTCCGCACTTTATTTTCTGCTTTCATACTCTGCTTTAGCTATACTTTGGGTTCAGCTTGGTTTAGTTAGTTTATTGGTTCAGCATGAACCTAAATAAACCCCCACTTACCACCACCCCTTTCATTTAAAGCCATTCCCTTTCTCTCTCTTCATTACTTCACCATTAATCTTCTTCTTCCTCATAACTTCTCCCCCACCTACTCAGCCGCCAAGGCAAGTGCCAAACTTGCTTCTTGATGGATCCCCATTTTTATTGTTCCATCATCTTCCTTACTTAGTTTTGAGTCCTTTTAGTACTTAGCAATTTCGATTTCCATGGTTCATTTCTTGTAGATCTAAGTTCAAAGTATTTTCGGATTTCTTAGGTTTTGATCTAGTAAACCTTGTCATCTTTAAGTTTTGATGGTTCCATGTTGTAGAGAATTTTGTTCTATCCCATTTTGACCTATGGAAGTTCAGATTTGGGCTTGGAATGAAGGATTTAGAGAGCTTAGAAGCAATAGTTTCCATGGTTCTGTCCTTAGAAAAATTCGGAGAAGAAGAACAGACCTGACCGCATGAGTTTTTCATACGGCAAGTCATTTTCTAGCCGCATATAATTTTGAGCCGCATAAAGGAGCTGGCCGCATGAATAGTTCGGCCGCATGAAGCATAGCTAGCCGCATGAAGAGTTCCAGCTGCATACAATCTCTTGAGCCGCATATGAGGAGCTGGCCGCATGAAGAAGTTCCGGCCGCATATCATTCTCAGTCGTATATGTCTCGTCCAATTGTAGCCGCATGAGTACTTACATTCTAGCCCATAGGGACCCGAGTCCTTCTGCGTATGACTTAACTCTATCTGCATGGCACTGATCAGCCGCATGAGGCTAGTCATTTGGGGCCGCATAGGCTCGGTCAGTTCTAGCCGCATGAGACTTACTCAACCGCAGCCGCATATAGACTTGACCATTCTCAGCCGCATGAGGCTAGTCATTTGGGGCCGCATAGGCTCGGTCAGTTCTAGCCGCATGGATTTAGCTTACCGCAGCCGCATATAGACTTGACCATTCTCAGCCGCATGAGCTGCATGACTTAATTAGCCGTATAAGGCTTGCTAACTTGGCCGCATGGAGTCACCTTTGTCCAGCCAGCCGTATGTACTTATTCATTTCCGGCCGCATGAAACCCAAGTCTCGCGAGCCGCATGAACTCTGGCTCTAATGCCTTTCTGGTTGATTCTTGTCCTGGATTGACACTGATTGACATTGATTAATTATCTTGGCATTTATCAGCATTAGTTGGTGTCTTTATATTAATTTACATTAATTATTGTCTTGGCATTCATAAACAAGGATTGTTATTTTAATTTAATAATTGATCATGCGTTCCTAGTTGGGACTAAGAGACTGGCTAGTCGTCTTATTAAATTGAATGAATGAGACACGTTTATATTAACTATGAACTATTGCAATCGACTGGCTAATCTTGAATATTGGCATACAGGCACTTGCAAGCTTCAAATTATTTATTTATTTATTTATTTAGTTATTTATTTATTTATCTTACAAAAATAGCATGTGTACTTTATGGTCAAGGCATGATTACTCCGTGGTTAGTTTTGATTGTTGTATTACGCTATGTGAGACCTACAACTTGACCGCATTGGTATCGTTGTAGAGTTGTGCATATCGTACCCCGTATGAAAGTACTCATTTGAATGACCATGATCCACGGCATGGGACTTCACTCAACGTAAAGATTATTAAGTTAAATAAAATAATGATTGTATGGAGAGAATGGATTCCCGAGTTCTTACATGGCAGCCCTCTTGGGACTAGTAGTGTCCGACAGGCCGGTTGGTTCCCACAGATACTGCAAATCTGCCATACGGGCAAGGAGCGGTATCTGGTTATATTATCTATTGTATATTGTATATTGATGACGAGCGTCCCGTTAGGACTCGTCTAATTCATGATTGGCATAATTGATTGATTGGGTAAACTAGTCTTGCTTGCACATAGTAAGAACTGAGGAATCCTTTATTGTATAATTCCAGGATAACTTGGAACCCACAGTAGCAAACCGTAATAGTTGCATGGCCGTTTAAATTGATTTGTTTGTGTACTGTACCTACTCTGTTACCTAACTGAGATGATCAGAATGTCAGGACATGACGGGCCAACTTCTGTCCTTGTTTGGTTGGGAGGTTAGTTCGAAGTGTCGTGATGTTATGTAAATCCTAGTAGATAGCAGAGATCTATTATCATATTCTCTTCTTACTGGTTTTAATCCCTCATATCGTGCTTCCTTGCAGTACTTGCTTTTAGAGGTCTAACCTCTCTGGTTTTGTATGGCCAGATTTAGAGCCGGTCCCCGAGGATTCAGCTTACTTTTACCTCCAAGATGGTCAATACTAGAGGGATGATCGCATGAGGGCTCGAGTGGGTTTCTTACTTCCCCACTCGTTTTGTGAATTACTTTATACTTTGCCGTTTGGCACCGACATGTTAGTCGGATTGTCTTGTACCTACTTTTGTATAATTGTAACTAAGTCAGGCTGCAGCTGATAACAATTGTGTATACTTGCTACATCCTCTGGCTGTATTTTGTAAAGCCAGACATCAAGAACATTTTGACTGAGCGTTTGGGATGCCTTACTGCTTTATCTCACATGTTCTCTATTTCTGTTTCTTGTTTGAATGATTGAGACAATAGATGTGAAGTGACCATAGTGAGACTTTTATGTAGTATGCACCCCCTCATCTTATTAGACAGCATTGATCGTATTATACGATATTCATCTAGCCGTAATACGTAGCTGGCTGAGTCATTCCCCCGCTCTCCAGTATTCTGGTTCTGGGGCGTGATAAGGTTTTAGTGGTGGCCCATGCAGGTCTGATTTCAGACTTGTGGGATGTTTTAATAGGATGTCTCAATCACACATGTTTCCCCTTGATCTCATGATTCGTCAATTCTCAACTCCAGCTTGACATTCCAGTATCCCTTGACTTCATTGATCCTTCGAGTCCGGTCGTTTGATTGTTCTCTTGTCCCTTTTCTTAGGGGCACCTCGTCCGTACCTGTTAGAGCTGGACAGCAACAACATGGACAGTAACATGGACAACATGACCAGGTTGGTCAGCAACAAGGGTCGGTACTAACTCAGGAGACTATCCAGAAAGAAGTGATAGTGGAAGCAGCAGCTGGATCGCAGTATCCTGATGTTCCATCGCCATCAACAGTTCCACCTACCCCTGCAAAAATGGACACACCGGCCCTTCTGGAAATCATGAGAGGGATGATGGCTACTCAGCAACATCAGATGTTAGCCCAGCAGCGCATGTACGCTCAGTTGCAAGAGCAGAACGTACTACTCAACCAAGGGTTGCAGACAGCTTTAGAAAGAGGGGCGAGGCCAGATTCAGGAGCATCAACCAGATTTTGCAAGTTCAACCCCCGCCGTTTCGAGGGCACGGAGGATGCCATCTAAGCAGATGCGTGGCTTAAGGATATTGAGGCTATTCTGATGGCGGCTAAGGTACCGGCAGAAGAACGTGTGGATCAGGTGAAGTTGTTACTTCAGGATCTCGTACGTGATTGGTGGGAATAAGAGGAAGTAGGTATCAGACGTCCTATTGCTTGGGACAATTTCACAGCAAGATTCAAGACGAAGTACTATGGAGTTGTGGCACAGTTCGAGCTACAACAGAAATTTATCAACCTCAAGCAGGCTGGCAAGACGGTAGATGCTTATGCTGCAGAGTTCTGTAGATTGAGTAGGTTTGCCCCAGAGATGGTAGCAACGGAGCGCTAGAGGGCGATGAGGTTCCAGCAAGGGTTTTATCTTGAGCTCTTGCAATTGATAGAGGGGCACAATTACCAGACTTTTGATGAAGTATTGACGGTAACTCGAAGGCATGAGATCACCATTCAGAGGATCACGGCAAGGACTGGGGGTCAGAAGAGATCTTACAGTCAGATTGAAGGAGGAGGGGGAGTAGCGCCCCGAGCAACAGCACCATCCCTTGGCATTCGCATTCACGATGTGGCAATACGAGGGCCAGCACCACCACCCAGGCAGCAGCAGCAACAGAAAAAGAACCAGCAACTCCCAGCGGGCTGCACTTATTGTGGGAAGGTAGGGCATACTAGAGATGTGTGTCGGGCATTGAACGGATTGTGTTTGATATGTGGAAATCCAGATCATCGGGTTACCACATGTTCCATGAATTCGAGGTCAGGAGGACCAGTGCAGCAGTTTCTTGCTCTGCCAGCACCAGGGGCAGGACAGTATCGAGGACCCGCAGTGGCAGTGAGACCATTGGCCTAGCGTCCGTTAATGCCACAGGCTCAGATGTTTCGGCAGCAGGGACCGCCGATACAGCAACACCAGCATAGACCACCCCAGCATCATCAAGGCAGGGGCCAGCAACAGCAGGCTAGGCCACAGCATGGAAACCAGCAAGGAGACCGAGGGCAGGCATTCACTCTGTCCTTGGAGGAGGCATTAGCATCGGGAGATATTGTGGCAGGTAACATTCTCGTCGCCTCGTATCCCGCAGTAGTATTGTTTGATTCGGGAGCATCACACACATTTATATCTACACAATTTGTGACACAGCTAGGAATGGAGTTCGAGGCATTGCCAGGAAGGTTAAATATACTCACTGGTAATGGGCTCGTAGGAGTTAGTAGAGTTATTCTAGCATGTAGCGTTGTAGTTTGTGGGCATTCCTTACCCGCCCGGTTGATAGAATTTCCTGTTGGAAATTTTGACGTTATCTTAGGCATGGACTGGCTGAAAGACAGTCATGCGACAATAGATTGTCGTAGTGGGAGTGTATCTTTTGATATTCCAGGCATGAAGAGATTCACCTAAGTCAGATCAGAGGCAACTCAGCAAGAGCAGGGAGTAATAACGGCAATGGAGGAAGTCCAGGTTCTGAAGGTAGTTAAAGAGTTTCTAGACGTATTTCCTGAAGAACTTCCAGGTCTACCATCGGTTAGAGATATTGAGTTCAGTATAGAATTGGTACCTGGAACTAAACCGATATCAGATCGGGTTTACAGAATGGCGGATTCGGAGCAGGCCAAGGTGTATCAGCATATAGAGGAATTGAAGGAGAAGAAGTTCATCCAAGCTAGCATATCACCATGGATAGCACCGGTGGTACTTGTGGGGAAGAAGGATGGATCATCCAGATTATGCATCGATTACAGGAAACTTAACGCGGCAACAGTAAAGAACAAGTACCCACTACCCAGGATTGACGACTTATTTGATCAGTTGAACAGGGCTAGAGTTTTCTCCAAGATAGATCTACGTTCAGGGTATCATCAAGTGAGGGTTCGGAAGGAGGATATTCCCAAGACAACATTCAGGTCGAAGTATGGGCATTATAAATTCTTGGTAATGCCGTTTGGTTTGACCAATGCTCCAGCAATATTTATGGATTTGATGAACCGTATCTTTTTGCCATACTTAGATCAGTTTGTCGATGTATTTCTTGACGTCATTATCGTATACTCTGCCAGTGAGAAGGAGCATGAAGACCACCTCAGGAAAGTGTTACAGGTTCTGAGAGAGAACCAGTTGTATGCCAAGCTCAGTAAGTGTGAGTTCTGGACGGATCATATTTTATTTTTGGGTCATATCGTATCAGAAGCTGGAGTAGCAGTGGATCCTAAGAAGGTAGAAGCAGTAGAGAGTTGGCCAGTACCCAATACCGTAGCTGATGTACGGAGTTTCTTGGGATTGGCAGGATATTACAGAAGGTTTGTATCAGATTTTACAAGACTCTTAGCACCCATGACCCACTTGACACGGAAGGATGTACCATTCGTCTGGTCGGCAGAATGCCAGGCATCATTTGAGAATCTGAAGCAGAAGTTGATATCAGCGCCTATTCTTAAATTGCCAGTTGGACCCGGGGGTTTCACAGTGTATTGCGATGCGTCAGGTAAAGGACTTGGATGTGTCCTCATGCATCACGGGAAGGTGATAGCATATGCATTTAGGCAGCTTCGGGACCACGAGAAGAATTGCCCAACTTATTATTTGGAGTTGGCAGCAGTAGTATTTGCTTTGAAGCTATGGAGGCATTACTTATATGGTGAACGAGTGGACATGTACACAGATCATAAAAGTCTGAAGTACATCTTTACTCAGAAGGAGCTGAACATGAGGCAGAGAAGATAGTTAGAGCTGATCAAGGATTATGACGTGGAGCTTCAGTATTATCCAGGCAATGCTAATGTGGTAGCAGATGCTCTTAGCAGGAGAGGCGGTACATTTATGTTGACAACACAGAAGCATATCTTAGAAGACCTTCAGGAGATGGGCATAGAAATTTTACTTCCTAGTGATGTAGGAGTTCTGACAAGTCTACAAGTTCAATCTGACTTGGTAGACAGGATCAAGGCAGCTCAGGCACAGGACCCAAGGATTCAGAAGCTTAGGGCAGAATGTGAGTCAGGACTCAGAAAGGAGATACAAATTCATGAAGACGGTACACTTAGGTTTGGATCACGTCTATGTGTACCTAGTAGAAATATCAAACAGGAAGTTATGACCGAAGCTCACAGTTCTCAGTATTCTATACATCCTGGAGGGACCAAGATGTACCAAGATATCAAGCAACACTTCTGGTGGAACGGAATTGAATAGGAAGATAGCTAGGTTTGTTTCCCGTTACCTGGTATGTCAGCAAGTGAAGGCAGAGCAACAAAGGCCAGCTGGATTATTGCAACCGCTTCCTATTCCAGAATGGAAATATGAACATATCACAATGGACTTTGTGACCGGTTTACCGAGGTCACCAAGTATAAAGATGCCATTTGGGTGATAGTAGATCGGCTTACAAAGGTAGCACATTTTTTTCCTTTCAGAGTAGGGCAATCTACAGAAAAGTTGGCGGAGTTATACATGCAGCAGATAGTCCGGCAACATAGAGTCCCTGTCAGTATTGTGTCAGACAGAGATACCCGTTTCACATCACATTTCTGGAAAAGCTTATATCGTAGTCTGGGTACCAAGTTAAGATTTAGCACGGCTTACCATCCCTAGATGGACGGACAATCAGAAAGGACGATTCAGACTTTGGAAGATATGTTGCGAGCTTGCACCCTAGATTTTGGAGGATCTTGGGAGAGCCACCTGCATTTAGTTGAGTTTTCATATAACAACGGTTATCAAGCCAGCATCCAGATGGCGCCATTTGAAGCACTATATGGTAAGAAGTGTAGGTCACCACTAGCATGGGATGATATCGGGGAGAGGAAGATGCTAGGTCCGGAATTGATTGTTCAGACAGTTGAAGTGGTTAAAGGAATTAGAGAGCGACTTCGAGTTGCGCAGGACCGGCATCGTTATTGGGCGGACCAGCATCGTAGGCCGTTGGAGTTTTCTGTTGGAGACCACGTATTCTTGCGAATCTCACCTACCCGTAGGGTCATTAGATTTGGCGTTCGCAGGAAGTTGAGTCCGCGATACGTAGGACCATTTGTTATCCTTGATAGGGTAGGCGATGTTGCTTATCGTTTATCCCTTCTACATTCGTTACGAGAGGTGCATGACGTGTTCCATGTATCTCAGTTACGTAGGTATGTATCGGACCCAAGCCATATCCTTGATCATTCTGAGCTGGTTGTTGGTACCAACCTGTGTTACGAGGAGCAGCCTGTGTCCATCTTGGACCGAAGAGAGAAGATACTCAAGAACCGAACAATTAGCCTTGTCCGGGTTGCTTGGGGTCATCACTCTTTAGGGGAGTCAACGTGGGAACGTGAGGATAATATCCGATCATGGTATCCACATCCGTTTGACTCACAAGGTACATTTCTTCCTATGTACCTTGATTGTCTTAACCCCTCATGCTTGTCACCCTATGGATAGAACTACTTGATATCGTAGATTATTAATATAGATATGTCATCTGATAGTTAAACATTGAAGAATGATTGCTTGCTCAAGTATTCTTGCACCAGGATCAGCTTAGTTTTGATATTCCTATCCTGCTTGGATTTGAAATTCCGAGGACGGAATTTTTCTAAGGAGGGTAGAGATATCACTTCCCGTTCCCGAAATACATATTTTTAGACGTATACCGCCTTAATGTATTTATTTAATATTTATCATGTATTGTTATGTATTTAAAATCCCTTTAATTTTATGTTAATTAATTTTCTGTAATTTTATTTTCGTACTTTATTTTCTGCTTTCATACTCTGCTTTAGCTATACTTTGGGTTCGGCTTGGTTTAGTTAGTTTGTTGGTTCAGCATGAACCGAAATAAACCCCCACCTACCACCACCCCTTCCATTTAAAGTCATTCCCTTTCTCTCTCTTCATTACTTCACCATTAATCTTCTTCTTCCTCATAACTCCTCCCCCACCTACTCAGCCGCCAAGGCAAGTGCCAAACTTGCTTCTTGATGGATCCCCATTTTTATTGTTCCATCATCTTCCTTACTTAGTTTTGAGTCTTTTTAGTACTTAGCAATTTCGATTTCCATGGTTCATTTCTTGTAGATCTAAGTTCAAAGCATTTTCGGATTTCTTAGGTTTTGATCTAGTAAACCTTGTCTTTAAGTTTTGATGGTTCCATGTTGTAGAGAATTTTGTTCTACCCCATTTTGATCTATGGAAGTTCAGATTTGGGCTTGGAATGAAGGATTTAGAGTGCTTAGAAGTAATGGTTTCTATGGTTCTGTCCTTAGAAAAATTCGGAGAAGAAGAACAGACCTGACCGCATGAGTTTTTCATGCGGCAAGTCATTTTCCAGCCGCATATAATTTTGAGCCGCATAAAGGAGCTGGCCGCATGAATAGTTCGGCCGCATGAAGCATAGCTAGCCGCATGAAGAGTTCCAGCCGCATACAATCTCTTGAGCCGCATAAGAGGAGCTGGCCGTATGAAGAAGTTCCGGCCGCATATCATTCTCAGCCGCATATGTCCCATCCAATTGTAGCCGCATGAGTACTTACATTCTAGCCACATAGGGACCCGAGTCCTTCTGCGTATGACTTAACTCTATCTGCATGGCACTGATCAGCCGCATGAGGCTAGTCATTTGGGGCCGCATAGGCTCGGTCAGTTCTAGCCGCATGGATTTAGCTTACCGCAGCCGCATAAGACTTACTCAACCGCAGTCGCATATAGACTTGACCATTCTCAGCCGCATGAGGCTAGTCATTTGGGGCCGCATAGGCTCGGTCAGTTCTAGCCGCATGGATTTAGCTTACCGCAGCCGCATGAGACTTACTCAACCGCAGCCGCATATAGACTTGACCATTCTCAGCCGCATGAGCTGCATGACTTAATTAGCCGCATAAGGATTGCTAACTTGGCCGCATGGAGTCACCCTTGTCCAGCCAGCCGCATGTACTTATTCATTTCCGGCCGCATGAAACCCAAGTCTCGCGAGCCGCATGAACTCTGGCTCTAATGCCTTTCTGGTTGATTCTTGTCATAGATTGACACTGATTGACATTGATTAATTATCTTGGCATTTATCAGCATTAGTTGGTGTCTTTATATTAATTTACATTAATTATTGTCTTGGCATTAATAAACAAGGATTGTTATTTTAATTTAATAATTGATCATGCGTTCCTAGTTGGGACTAAGAGACTGGCTAGTCGTCTTATTAAATTGAATGAATGAGACACGTTCATATTAACTATGAACTATTGCAATCAACTGGCTAATCTTGAATATTGGCATACAGGCACATGCAGGCTTCAAATTATTTATTTATTTATTTATTTAGTTATTTATTTATTTATCTTACAAAAATAGCATGTGTACTTTATGGTCAAGGCAAGATTACTCCGTGGTTAGTTTTGATTGTTGCATTACGCTATGTGAGACCTACAACCTGACCGCATTGGTATCGTTGTAGAGTTGTGCATATCGTATCCCGTACGAAAGTACTCATTTGAATGACCATAACCCACGGCATGGGACTTCACTCAACGTAGAGATTATTAAGTTAAATAAAATAATGATTGCATGAAAAGAATGAATTTCCGAGTTCTTACATGGCAGCCCTCTTGGGACTAGTAGTGCCCGACAGGCCGGTTGGTCCCCACAGATACTGCAAATCTGCCACACAGGCAGGGAGCGGTATCTGGTTATATTATCTATTGTATATTGTATATTGATGACGAGCGTCCCGCTGGGACTCGTCTAATTCATGATTGGCGCAATTAATTGATTGGGTAAACTAGCCTTGCTTGCACATAGTAAGAACTGAGGAATCCTTTATTGCATAATGTCACCCCCAGTTTTCAAATTAGGGGTATTTTTGTCATTTTCAAGTTTTAAAATATTTTAGGAATTTTATTTGATTTTATATGATTTTTAGGAATTTATTTGAGTCGGGTTGAATTTTATCCAATTCGGACCCAATTTGGAGACCCGGGTAGCCTGGACCCTAGTGGGACCCACATACTAGCTGGGCTTGGCCCACATGCCATCATAATTAGGTTAGAAATTATTAACCTAATTTCCATGGCTTAATTAGTCATTTTAGAGACCTAATTAGTCGTTTAGAATCAAACCGAATCAAACCGAACCAACCCGAATTCAATTTGGACCCAAACCAAGTTTAGTGGGTTGTGGGCTATTGGATCCCAACCCAATAGCCCATGGGGTGGCCGGCCATGAAGTCTCCCCCCCTTTGTCTTCTCCACAAAGCAACATCTCTCTCTCTCTAATTTCTTTCTCTCCAAGCTCTCTCTCTCTCCAAACAACTCCATTAGGTTTGTCATTAACCCTTCATTTATTTCTCCTTTTCATTTTTGTCATTCACAATAAATATAGAGAATTCAATTCTCTACACTTTGCCCTCTATTTGTAGGTTTCTCCCTAGAATTTAGGTTAGAGTTAGTTAGGGGTTTTGTATGTTATATATATATATATATATATATATATATATATATATATATATATATATGGTATATATATGTATATATATGTATATATGGTATATGTATATATATAGATATATATATATATATATATATATATATATGAAAATATATGTATATATGTATTTGGGTGTGTGTGTGTAGAGAGTGGTGGGAAAGAGGAAGAGAGTGGTGGTGTGGTTGTGTGTGTGTGTGGTTGTGGATATATATATATATATAGATGTATATGTGTATTTATATATATATATATGTATGTATATATAATAGGTATATATGTATTGATATATATATAGAGAGAGAGAGTAGAGGAAGGAGGGAAGTAGGGGGGATATAAGAGGAGGAGAAGGGAAGAGCAGCAGCAGCTGCAGGAGCTGCATTAGCAGCAGGCAGCAGCAGCTGCAATGGCTGCAGCAGCAGCAAGCAGTAGCAGATGCAGCAGCAGTTGCAGTAGCAGAGCATGCAGCAGTAGCACAGCAGCAGGAGCTGCATTGGCAGCTCCTTCCCCCCCCCCATACACCCCCCTGTACACCCAATTAACCCCCCCTAGTACCCTATGTATATGTATATATGTAGGTATATATATATAGATATATATATGTATATGTATGGATAGATAGGTAGGAAGTTAGAAGAAGAAGTTGGGATTTAGAAAGAAGAAGAATAGGAAATTGAAAGAAAGAAGAGAGAATAGGAAGGAAATGAGAAGAATTAGGAGAAGATAGGAATTAGAAGGAGAGAGTGAGGAAGAGGCCAAGAAGAAGGATTTGAGCTAGAAGAATTAGGAGAAGAAGTTAAGAAGAAGAAGAACTAAAATTGAGAATCAAAGAGGAGAATTAGAACGAGACTAAAAAGGAACTTTTTGGTAGAAATCGAGTTAGAAGGGGAAATTGAGCCCGGAGCATCGGATCGCGATGAAACTTGACATAGGCCTAGGTTACGTGATTTAGATTTTGCGGGTAAGCTTCCGAGTGGAAATCGGGATCATAGGGCGCCAGTATCGCGCCGTGCCAGCGCGTATCTTGAAATATTCAAGATATCTGCAACGGGCAGTAAGGTGGACTAGACGTCCATTTTATCTAGGTATTATGGTAGATAACGAACCTATAGGATAGTACCCTACTACCCTAGGGAGCACGGGTCAAAATAACTAGCATAGATAGGCTATCTAGATAATCGCCGAGGGTAGAATTTTACCCTTAAAAAGGGTAAAATAGGGAATTGGCCCATGGCCAAGATTTGAGTTTCCAAGTCCAAGATGGACTTGGATATGGGTTGTATAGGTTGGTAATGAGTAGGATTAGCTGTCTAAACCTAGTCTTGGACCCGGTTGACCACGGTTGACTTTTTAGACTAAAAGTCAACTATGGGTCAATACTTTACCCAAATTAGTTCCAAATTCCATTTAACTTGGATAGTTGACTAAAAGTCAACTATTAGTCACCAGTGACCTAGGGTTGACCTAGAGTTGACCTAGAGTTGACTAGAGTTGACCCGTTGACCAAAAGTCAACGGTAAGTCAGTTTTTGACCTAGATTGATCCGGATTGACTTCTAATGTTCTCCCATGACCAAGATTGACCCGACTAGACATGTCTTGACCTAGAATGACTAAATAGGATTTAATTTGATTTAACTTTACTTCCTAAACTTAGTATTGATACGTCTTGTTCTCTATAGGTCCTCGAGATACTGCAGTTGATCCAGTCGACATATTTTATCATCTTACAGGCGAGTACATTCTCTGATACTTATTCCCAATTTATGATAACTGTTATGATTCATGTACTTAGTGTTGATATGCTTATTCCCGACACATGGTTCTCACGGATTGGTATTCTTGGATCCCGACGAGAGATGTTTTCTCCTTCTTAGGTTGGGATGTATTGTGCAAGCACCCTTGTAGCTTTGCTCAATATATGGTCACTGATTCTAGAGAAGGCTAGCTACCTTCTTATTAGAATTCCGTGCAGTGACGTGTCCTGTTTGGATCCATTCTACCAGTTGGGGTAGGGGGAGTAGTAGCGTATGCCTGTGATCATATCCCCTTGTATTCTTGAACAGTGTGAGTCATATACCGCACTTATGACTTGCCAGGCCGATTCTCGACAGGTACCCAAGCCGATCACAAGCTGAAACTACTACTCACACACATTGGATATATAGCTTACCTTGATTGTGTACATGCCATGATCCCGTTCTATTTTCTTGTTCTAGCTCTAGCTTTACAGCTTACCATGCCATGATACATACATGTACACTCCATGATTCATTGTATATGCTCTATTTACAGTCTTATAGCTTTTATTCTATCTTGAGATCTGTTATGAGATATATGTACTCATTCCATCCTGACTGGACTGTTGATAAAATATTACAGATATCGACGAGGGAGATTGCAGTACCTACTATGGTCCGGACGACGTAGTGGGCCTAGACTTGGTCCCGCAGGGCGTAGCTCCGCCTGACGAGACCATACCTCTTGTCTAGTTAGCGTAGGTCTTTGTACTGGACTTTGTCTCCAGTTACTTTTGAGACTGTATTACTTTTGAGTCTGTATTATATTTGGACTGTATTAGAGACTGGACTTGTATATTATTCGTATCTGGACTTGACAGGTTATATTTTATCGTCTTGTTGTCTTTATCTTTCAGTCTTTACTTATCATCTTAGAGTTGTGATTGAGCACTTATATATATTCATTGCTTGTCCTCCGTTCGGAGTTGACTATATTCTCGACAGGTTTTGTTATATATATAAACTGTTGTCAGACTAGGAAATACACAGCGTTCCATGCCGTTTTTCCGGTGAGGGCTGGGCGTTGTCGCGTCACGTGCCCTTTTAGCGGGTGCGGGTCGTGACACGTTTTAGTGGTGGCCCACGCAGGTCCTGAAGTCGCGATTAGTGCGATGTCGTAGCGGCACTCGTCTTAGAGTGTTGATTACGAGCCTGTGTTACCCATAGGAAGTAGTAGGCTAAGAGTGCTCAATCACAGTAGGATCTTTTCTTGCTTATCTTGCTTACCGTCTTTGATATTGATTTAATGCTTTCTAGCTGTCCTCCTTTGATATTGCCTTCATGTGCCATATTGATATCTTCTTCTCAATTTGTCTCCAGGATATTGATGACTCATTCTCCTGGCGAGGAGCACAGGGAGACGAAGAGGTCTGCCACCTCTGGCGGACAGGCTCCGGTCACTTCCCCGGCTGATGAGACTTCTGTTGGGGCTCTTGGAGGTACTCTTCTAGCTACCTCGATGACCGTCCCTGGGGCCATTGCGGGTGCTCTTCCCGTAGTGCAAGGGGCTACAGCGGGAGCTGTCGGGGGTATTCTTCCTCCTCAGCAGGGGACTCCTCCGGTGATGATGGGAGCTATTCCTCCATTGCCTTCTCTGCCCACAGACATGGGGCAGATGCTAGCGTTCTTCCACCAGGTGCTCGAGTCCCAGCGGGCTCAGCACGAGGCTCAGTTGAGGCAGACAGAGGCCATGTGCCAGGGCATGGAGGATGCACACAGATTGGCTATGGCGACAGTGGAGCGTGGGGCTCCACAGAGGGAGGTTCAGCAGCAGCAGCAGCCGAAGATCGGGGATATCCAGGCTTTCAAGAAGCTTGGTCCGAGAGATTTCAAGGGGACTGAGGGCATTATCTATGCTGATGACTGGCTCGAGGATATCGAGCGCCAGATGGGGGCCTGCCGCCTGGCAGCCGACCTGAGGGTCGAGGCGGTTGGGTTGCAGCTGTTAGATATTGCCCGGACATGGTTCCGGAATGAGTCGGCTCTTGCAGGAGAGGGCCATACTTGGGCTGAGTTTCGGGCCCTGTTCAGAGAGAAGTTCTTTTCCCCTACGGACAAGATTGGCCTGGTACGGCAGTTCCAGAACCTGCAGCAGGACAGTATGACCGTAGAGGAGTATGCGGCGGAGTTCGGCCGGCTGAGCCGATACGCCGAGTACATGGTGAGTGACCCGGTGATCCGAGCGGAGCGTTTCCGGGAGGGATTGGCATGGGATATCAAGATCCTGATCCCTTTATTCTATGCGACATATGCGAAGGTTTACGCAGAGGCTCGGAAGGTGGAGAGGGAGTTGGGCTTGAAGTCGAAGAGGGATCGAGATTTGTTTTCAGGGGCCAGTAGCAGTACAGGGCCTGCTAAGCGCCCTCAGCTTCAGCATCAGTCGTTCCAGCATTACCAGCAGCAGGGGCAGGCCAAAGCGTCTGTCCAGAGGAGTCAGCAGCGTCCGGGACAGGATGATCCACCGTGCCACTTCTGCAAGAAGCCCGGTCATCTTTTCGAGTTCTGTAGGAGGAGACTGGGGCTGTGTCTCTTTTGTGGTGCCGCTGGGCATCAGATGCGGGAGTGTCCCAAGAACTCCCGTACAGCTGGTGCAGCTCAGAGGGCACCCGTTCAGAGGGCACCAGCTAGTGTGCCGGTAGTTCAGCAGAGAGGTCCGCTTCCGACTCAGCAGCAGCAGTTTGTTCAGCACCGCCAGCAGAGGGGTGGTCAGGGTAGAGCCTTTGCTCTTGCAGCCGAGGAGATGAAGCCTATTGCGGATGTTGTCGCAGGTTCTATTCTGCTCGATTCTTTTCCAGCTTTGGCCTTATTTGATTCTGGTGCTACGCACAGTTTTGTGTCTATTTCTTTTGCTCTTAGGCACAATATTATTGTTGAATATCTGGGTAGGACTTACAAGATTATGACTGGGAATGGCATCATCCTAGTTAATAATGTTTGTAAGGGGTAGAGAGTTTCTTTGAGAGGCCGGGAGCTGAGTGCGTGTCTGCTCGTAATGCCACTTCCGAGTTACGATGTGGTACTCGGTATAGATTGGTTGAGCACGCACCACGCTAGCATCGACTGCAGAGGGGGCAGGATTCTATTTAGGCCGCCGGGAGAGCCGGAGTATGAGTTCACCAGGGGTGCTGTGGAGCAGGGAGATGGATTCTGCGGAGCGTTGTTGGCGGGGCCGGTGTTGCCACATCCACTCATTGCTGAGTTCTTGGATATTTTTCCCGAGGAGCTGCCCGGGATGCCGCCAGATCGTGATGTTGAGTTTTCTATAGATCTAGTGCCGAGTGCTGAGCCTATCTTCCAGCACGTCTATAGAATCAACAACAGTGAGTTAGCGGAGCTTAAGAAGCAGGTCGACGAGCTGGAGGACAAGGGCTTTATTCGATCTAGTTCTTCACCTTGGGGCGTGCCAGTTCTTTTCGTCCCCAAGAAGGATAGTACGATACGTCTGTGTATTGATTACAGGGCGCTCAATAACCTTACCATCAAGAACAAGTATCCTCTGCCGAGGATTGATGACTTGTTCGACCAGTTGAGCGGCGCGAGGGTGTTCTCGAAGATTGATTTGCGTACCGGGTACCATCAGCTGAAGGTGAAGTGGGATGACATTCCGAAGACTGCCTTTCAGACCCGCTATGGCCAGTATGAGTATACCGTCATGCCGTTTGGGTTGACCAATGCCCCGGCGGTATTCATGAACTTGATGAACAAGGTATTTCACCAGTACCTTGACAAGTTCGTGGTGGTCTTCATTGATGACATTCTCATCTACTCGAAGACACCAGAGGAGCACGAGGAGCACCTGAGGATTGTGTTGGACACTCTCAGGAGGGAGCAGCTGTATGGAAAGCTGTCCAAGTGTGAGTTCTTCTTGGATCGCGTGGAGTTCCTAGGCCATGTTGTCTCTGGCGAGGGGATTTCAGTGGATCCGAAGAAGATTTCTGCAGTGGAGTCCTGGTCTACGCCGAGCTCAGTAGCAGAGGTTCGGAGTTTTCTGGGTCTGGCAGGTTACTACCGGAGGTTCGTGCAGGACTTTTCCAGGATTGCCCAGCCGATGACCCGCCTTACCAGGAAGGACGAGGAGTTTGTTTGGTCCGATGAGTGCCAGGCCACCTTCGAGGAGTTGAAGGCGAGGTTGACTACAGCTCCTATCTTGACGCTGCCATCTGGATCTGGTGGTTATACGATCTACAGTGATGCTTCAGGACGGGGTTTGGGTTGTGTGCTTCAGCAGCACGGGAAGGTAATTGCCTATGCATCTAGGCAGTTACGTCCTCATGAGAGGAATTACCCTACCCACGATCTGGAGCTGGCGGCGGTCATCTTTGCTTTGAAGTTGTGGAAACACTATCTGTACGGAGAGCGAGTTGAGATCTATACAGATCATAAGAGCTTGAAGTACGTGTTTACCCAGAAGGAGCTGAATATGAGACAGAGGCGATGGTTAGAGCTGATGAAGGATTTTGATATATCCTTGCAGTACCATCCGGGGAAGGCCAACGTGGTCGCGGATGCTTTGAGCAGGTATCCCGTGGCCATGTGTTTGACGATGGATCATCACCTTCTAGCAGATCTGGAGAGCTTGGGCATAGAGGTGATAGTTCCTGGGTTCGAGGCACAGATGTGGGGTTTGCAGGTGCAGTCGGAGCTGATGGAGAGAGTCAGGGCAGCTCAGTTTGAGGATGAGGCTCTGAGAGTCATCAGGGAGCAGGTCCGGATAGGACTGTTGGATGAGTTCTCTTTAGCAGGGGATGGGTCGTTGAGGTATGGTACCAGATTGTGCGTGCCGAGCGGAGGACTTCGGAAGGAGGTTCTTCAGGAGGCGCACCGTTCTCAGTACTCTATGCATCCCGGAGCCAATAAGATGTATAGAGACTTGAGACAGCATATTTGGTGGTATGGCATGAAACGTGAGGTGGCTCAGTTCGTGTCGAGATGTTTGGTGTGCCAGCAGGTGAAGGCCGGGAGGCAGAGACCCGGTGGATTGCTCTAGCCACTTCCCATTCCTGAGTGGAAGTGGGAGCATATCACTATGGACTTTGTATCTAGGCTTCCGTGCTCTCTAGGAGGGAAGGATGCGATTTGGGTCATTGTTGATCGATTGACCAAATCGGCCCACTTTTTGCCTTTCAAAGTGGGTTTGTCGATGGAGAGATTGGCCGAGATGTATGTGCGGCAGATAGTCCGATTACACGGGGTGCCAGTGAGTATAGTCTCGCATCGGGACAGCCGATTCACTTCCCACTTCTGGCGGAGTTTGCAGCTTAGCTTGGGCACATCGCTCAAGTTCAGTACAGCATATCACCCCCAGACAGACGGGCAGTCGTAGAGGGCGATTCAGACCCTCGAGAATATGCTGCGCACCTGTGTCTTGGACTTCGGAGGATCTTGGAAGGACCACCTTCACTTGGTAGAGTTTGCTTACAACAACAGCTACCAAGCCAGTATAGAGATGTCACCTTTCGAGGCTCTATACGGACGGAGGTGCCGTACTCCCTTGTCTTGGGATGATGTCGGTGAGAAAGTTTTGCTTGGCCCTGAGATGGTGGTGGATGCTGCAGAGAAGGTCAGGGTTATCAGGAATAGACTTCGGGTGGTGCAGGATAGGCAGCGGCATTGGGTCGATAGCCACCGGAGGCCATTGGAGTTTGAGGTATAGTTTAGATTTTTCTAGTATTTGAGTCTGATTGTGATTGTTTTAGATAAAGCTCTAAGTCTTGTGTTTTGTTCTAGGTTGATGATCTTGTCTTTCTGCGGATTTCTCCGACGCGTGGCACGATTCGTTTTGGTGGCGGTGGGAAGCTTAGTCCACGATACATCGGACCATTCCGTATCCTGGGCAGGGTCGGTGCAGTGGCTTACCGACTGGAGTTACCGCCTGCACTAGAGGGAGTGCACAGTGTGTTCCACGTGTCGCAGCTGAGACGGTACGTGGCAGATCCCAGTCACGTCTTAGACCACTCCGAGATCGAGGTGGGACCGACACTCAGCTACCCAGAGGAGCCGGTCGAGATCTTGGACCGAAGAAAGAAGGTGCTCCGGAACCAGGTCATTCCCTTGGTTCGCGTGGCATGGAGGCACCACTCTCCAGGTGAGTCCACCTGGGAGAGGGAGGACGACATGCGGGAGCGATTCCCATATCTCTTCGAGCCTTGAGGTAAAATTCTTTCTTTTTCTTTTCTTGTTCTGTTCATGATTGCAGTGTTAGTTCTCATTCAATTTCGAGGACAAATTTTTTTTTAAGGAGGGTAGATTTATCACCCCCAGTTTTCAAATTAGGGGTATTTTTGTCATTTTCAAGTTTTAAAATATTTTAGGAATTTTATTTGATTTTATATGATTTTTAGGAATTTATTTGAGTCGGGTTGAATTTTATCCAATTCGGACCCAATTTGGAGACCCGGGTAGCCTGGACCCTAGTGGGACCCACATACTAGCTGGGCTTGGCCCATATGCCATCATAATTAGGCTAGAAATTATTAACCTAATTTCCATGACTTAATTAGTCATTTTAGAGACCTAATTAGTCGTTTAGAATCAAACCGAATCAAACCGAACCAACCCGAATTCAATTTGGACCCAAACCAAGTTTAGTGGGTTGTGGGCTATTGGATCCCAACCCAATAGCCCATGGGGCGGCCGGCCATGAAGTCTCCCCCCCTTTGTCTTCTCCACAAAGCAACATCTCTCTCTCTCTCTAATTTCTTTCTCTCCAAGCTCTCTCTCTCCAAACAACTCCATTAGGTTTGTCATTAACCCTTCATTTATTTCTCCTTTTCATTTTTGTCATTCACAATAAATATAGAGAATTCAATTCTCTACACTTTGCCCTCTATTTGTAGGTTTCTTCCTAGAATTTAGGTTAGAGTTAATTAGGGGTTTTGTATGTTATATATATATATATATATATATATATATATATATATATATATATATATATATATATATATATATATATATATATATATATATATATATATATATATATATATATATATATATATATTTTTTTTATATATATATATATATATATATATATGGTATATATATGTATATATGGTATATGTATATATATATATATATATATATATATATATATATATATATATATATATATATATATATATATATATATATATATATATATATATATATATAAAATATATATATATATATATATATATATATATATATATATATATATATATATATTTTATATATATATATATATATATATATATATATATATATATATATATATATATATATATATATATATATATATATGAAAATATATGTATATATGTATTTGGGTGTGTGTGTGTAGAGAGTGGTGGGAAAGAGGATGAGAGTGGTGGTGTGGTTGTGTGTGTGTGTGGTTGTAGATATATATATATATATATATATATATATATATATATATATATATATATATATATATATATATATATATATATGTATGTATATATAATAGGTATATATGTATTGATATATATATATATATATATATATATATATATATATATATATATATATATATATATATATATATATATATATATATAGAGTAGAGGAAGGAGGGAAGTAGGGGGGGATAGAAGAGGAGGAGAAGGGAAGAGCAGCAGCAGCTGCAGGAGCTGCATTAGCAGCAGGCAGCTGCAATGGCTGCAGCAGCAGCAAGCAGTAGCAGATGCAGCAGCAGCTGCAGTAGCAGAGCATGCAGCAGTAGCACAGCAGCAGGAGCTGCATTGGCAGCTCCTTCCCCCCCCCCCATACACCCCCCTGTACACCCAATTAACCCCCCTAGTACCCTATGTATATGTATATATATAGGTATATATATATAGATATATATATATATGTAAATGTATGGATAGATAGGTAGGAAGTTAGAAGAAGAAGTTGGGATTTAGAAAGAAGAGGAATAGGAAATTGAAAGAAAGATAGAAGAGAGAATAGGAAGGAAATGAGAAGAATTAGGAGAAGATAGGAATTAGAAGGAGAGAGTGAGGAAGAGGCCAAGAAGAAGGATTTGAGCTAGAAGAATTAGGAGAAGAAGTTAAGAAGAAGAAGAACTAAAATTGAGAATCAAAGAGGAGAATTAGAACGAGACTAAAAAGGGACTTTTTGGTAGAAATCGAGTTAGAAGGAGAAATTGAGCCCGGAGCATCGGATCGCGATGAAACTTGACATAGGCCTAGGATACGTGATTTAGATTTTGCGGGTAAGCTTCCGAGTGGAAATCGGGATCATAGGGCGCCGGTATCGCGCCGTGTCAGCACGTATCTTGAAATATTCAAGATATCTGCAACGGGCCGTAAGGTAGACTAGACGTCCATTTTATCTAGGTATTATGGTAGATAACGAACCTATAGAATAGTACCCTACTACCCTAGGGAGCACGGGTCAAAATAACTAGCGTAGATAGGCTATCTAGATAATCGCCGAGGGTAGAATTTTACCCTTAAAAAGGGTAAAATTGGGAATTGGCCCATGGCCAAGATTTGAGTTTCCAAGTCCAAGATGGACTTGGATATGGGTTGTATAGGTTGGTAATGAGTAGGATTAGCTGTCTAAACCTAGTCTTGGACCCGGTTGACCACGGTTGACTTTTTGGACTAAAAGTTAACTATGGGTCAACATTTTATCCAAATTAGTTCCAAATTCCATTTAACTTGGATAGTTGACTAAAAGTCAACTATTAGTCACCAGTGACCTAGGGTTGACCTAGAGTTGACCTAGAGTTGACCCGTTGACCAAAAGTCAACGGTAAGTCAGTTTTTGACCTAGATTGATCCGGATTGACTTCTAATGTTCTCCCATGACCAAGATTGACCCGACTAGACATGTCTTGACCTAGAATGACTAAATAGGATTTAATTTGATTTAACTTTACTTCCTAAACTTAGTATTGATACGTCTTGTTCTCTATAGGTCCTCGAGACACTACAGTTGATCCAGTCGACATATTTTATCATCTTACAGGCGAGTACATTCTCTGATACTTATTCCCAATTTATGATAACTGTTATGATTCATGTACTTAGTGTTGATATGCTTATTCTCGATACATGGTTCTCACGGATTGGTATTCTTGGATCCCGACGAGAGATGTTTTCTCCTTCTTAGGTTGGAATGTATTGTGCAAGCACCCTTGTAGCTCTTGCTCAATATATGGTCACTGATTCTAGAGAAGGCTAGCTACCTTCTCATTAGAATTCCGTGCAGTGACGTATCCTATTTGGATCCATTCTACCAGTTGGGGTAGGAGGAGTAGTAGCGTATGCCTATGATCATATCCCCTTGTATTCTTGAACAGTGTGAGTCATATACCGCACTTATGACTTGCCAGGCTGATTCTCGACAGGTACCCAAGCCGATCACAAGCTGAAACTACTACTCACACACATTGGATATATAGCTTACCTTGATTGTGTACATGCCATGATCCCGTTCTATTTTCTTGTTCTAGCTCTAGCTTTACAGCTTACCATGCCATGATACATACATGTACACTCCATGATTCATTGTATATGCTCTATTTACAGTCTTATAGCTTTTATTCTATCTTGAGATCTGTTATGAGATATATGTACTCGTTCCATCCTGACTGGACTGTTGATAAAATATTACAGATATCGACGAGGGAGATTGCAGTACCTACTACGGTCCGGACGACGTAGTGGGCCTAGACTTGGTCCCGCAGGGCGTAGCTCCGCCTGACGAGACCATACCTCTTGTCTAGTTAGCGTAGGTCTTTGTACTGGACTTTGTCTCCAGTTACTTTTGAGACTGTATTACTTTTGAGTCTGTATTATATTTGGACTATATTAGAGACTGGACTTGTATATTATTCGTATCTGGACTTGACAGGTTATATTTTATCGTCTTGTTGTCTTTATCTTTCAGTCTTTACTTATCATCTTAGAGTTGTGATTGAGCACTTATATATATTCATTGCTTGTCCTCCGTTCGGAGTTGACTATATTCTCGACAGGTTTTGTTATATATATAAACTGTTGTCAGACTAGGAAATACACAGCGTTCCACGCCATTTTTTCGGTGAGGGCTGGGCGTTGTCGCGTCACGTACCCTTTTAGCGGGTGTGGGTCGTGACACATAATTCCAGGATAACTTGGAACCCACAGTAGCAAGCCGTAATAGTTGCATGGCCGTTTAAATTGATTTGTTTGTGTACTGTACCTACTCTGTTACCTAACTGAGATGATCAGAATGTCAGGACACGACGGGCCAACTTCTGTCCTTGTTTGGTTGGGAGGTTGGTTCGAAGTGTCGTGATGTTATGTGAATCCTCGTAGATAGCAGAGATCTATTATCATATTCTCTTCTTACTGGTTTTAATCCCTCATATCGTGCTTTCTTGCGGTACTTGCTATTAGAGGTCTAACCTCTCTGGTTTTATATGGCCAGATTTAGAGCCGGTCCCCGAGGATTCAGCTTACTTCTATCTCCAAGATGGTCAATACTAGAGGGATGATCGCAGGAGGGCTCGAGTGGGTTTCTTACTTCCCCGCTCGTTTTGTGAATTACTTTATACTTTGCCGTTTTGCACCGACATGTTAGTCAGATTGTCTTGTACCTAATTTTGCATAATTGTAACTAAGTCAGGCTGTAGCTGATAACAATTGTGTATACTTGCTACATCCTCTGGCTGTATTTTGTAAAGCCAGACATCAAGAACATTTTGACTGAGCGTTTGGGATGCCTTACTGCTTTATCTCACATGTTCTATATTTCTGTTTCTTATTTGAATGATTGAGACAATAGATGTGAAGTAACCATAGTGAGACTTTTATGTAGTATGCACCCCCTCGTCTTATTAGACAGCATTGATCGTATTATACGGTATTCATCTACCCGTAATACGTAGCTGGCTGAGTCATTCTCCCGCTCTCCAGTATTCTGGTTCTGGGGCGTGACATCCGCAATATCCGTACGCGCCTTTCGATGCTTACGGTACGCGACCACGTTGTCCGGATTGGCGGAACGCACGTCGTATCGAAGGTTTTCTAAAGTATTCTAAACTGTTTTAAATAGGTTTTTATTGATTTTCAAACTGATTTATACCTCTGCATACTCATCCGTATTTAAAACTATTAATTGGGTTTCCATGCCCTATATGTTGTCTTCAATAATGGTTCAGGTAGTTTCCTACATTAGTCGATGATTCGACCGGTAATCGTCTCCCAAAAACCGGTTCGGGAAACTGAAAATTGGTAGTGTTCTTCGTGATTTTTTTCTGATTTTATCTCCGTTTCTCGTCGAAATTAAATTGATCGAAGCCAAATTAATTTATAGAGTTTAAAGTTGTATGTGTTGTGTACACACCTGAACAAGTAGATCGAACAATGATCCACTGGGTGACAAGAAATCCAGTCCCAAACTATGGACCGGCGCTGCGTGTTGCTGCTGCTGCGTCCCTGTTTTGTCGTGCGCTCCGGCGATCCCCGACGCCTCGCGCGGTGGCGTAGGCGGCCGTGGAGTTCGTCTAGATAGGGGTGGCGCTGAGTTTGTTTAGGGTTTAGGTGTTTTCTCATTCTCTCTCTCGATTTCTTATCGCCGACGTCGGGTTTAAGGAAAACCGGTTCTGTGCTGAGGGATGCGTTTGTTTGGGCTCGGGCTCGAGCACGAGCTGGCCCTGGGCTGTGCTGGGATCGAGCGGATAGGCTGTGGGCTTTTGCTGCTTTGGTTTTGTTTTAGTTTAGTTCTTTATTTATTTATCTCATTTGTTTTATTCCTTTCCTCTATAATTATATGTATATATATATATATATATATATATATATATATATATATATATATATATATATATATATATATATATATATATATATATATATATATTATATATATATATATATATATATATATATATATATATATATATATATATATATTATATATATATATACACACACATTTATATATATATTTATATATACCAACACATATACACCTATATTTATATATTCACATACACGTATACACCTGTATTTATATAACACGTATATATGTATAGACATTAATAAATTCTGAATAAATATTTATATGCCTATATAATTATATATAATTATATATATATATATATATATTATATATATATATATATATATATATATATATATATATATATATATATATATATATATATATATATATATAATACTTCCAAAAATCATAATACTGCATCTCCCTCGTATAGAGTTAGTATAACAATATGTACACAGAGTATAAAATATATTTATTATAAAAAAAATAGAAATAACCAATAATAATTGTATGCGTATATATACACATCAATTATCACAACAATATTAATAACAAAATGTAGGAGAACAATACTTCATGTATTATAAATAAAGCTACAATTATATATACACATCTATATATCTACATGGACACCGTTGGTCGCACTGCATGACTACATGGGCTTGGGCTCAGTTCGGATCATGTTTGACTAGTTTAGTACAACCGGGTTTCCTAAATTCAATCATCTAATTAATCAATAATGAAAACGTTCTATAGGGGTTAAGTCGCAACTTGGCCTGGTTTTCCTAGTTAGAATAATCCTATGGCTCGACTTTCTCCTACCATGGCTAAACACTAGTCAAAGCATGCCACTGCACTATCCGTACCACGATTTCTAATCACCTTGTACTTCAAAACTCAACCATGGCTAAACTCATTTACCGTAATAATTAACTAAATAATTATTTATAAAAAATCATAAATCACCATTTAAATCAAATAAATAATAAAAAAATATTTCAAAAATTTCTGGAAAGAGGAGTTACAACTAATAGATATGTGATCAGACCTTAGCCATGTTTTATTTTCTGCACAGTAGACCTTGTTAAATAAAGTAGACCTTGTTAAATAAAGTAGATCTTGTTAAAGTAGACCTTGTAATTAACTTAGACCTTGTGGTGTAACTGTTCCCAGACCGATCACATATCGAAAGATACTTCAAATCACATAAATAGCATTCCTTGTAGTTTACTCTTAAACTGTTATTTATATTCATGTTTACATTTCTCATGTATCTTGTTACCAGTACCCTGATTATTCCATCATGTATTTTATGGCTAACTTTTGTCTTATAATGGTTAGTATATATTTGGAACTGCACTCAATAAATTGTACTCGTTTCATTTCTGACTGGAAACCAACATTTTTCAGGCTAATCACGACTTCTCTTAGCCATAGGGAGATACAGGTGTACTTGCAGGACAAAACCTAGAGATTAGCTAGATAGATGAGTTGTATTCATTTTTAATATTTGTAAGAACAATGTACTTTCCTTAAATATAGATCTTGTAAATGTTTAGAAATGTGAATGAGCAATAAAGATTATTTTTTAGCATTTTGTTTTATTGTGGCCTGGATAACGTTCTACCGCCAACACTGCGGCATAGGCTGGCTTGGACACACACTCGTATACGAAAAAGCGGGTGCGGGTCGTGACAATGTCGTTTATGACAAACTTCTTAATTCAAAGTTTCTCTTAACTATGTATAAAATATAGATTTCATGGGTACCGGAACCTTCTCAGTCTCTTCTGGAGTCTGAGGTATATCCTCTACCGGAGCGATATACTTTGAGAAATTAATCTTTGGTTCATGACATCTTTCGACCGACATGAACTTTTTCTCTAGAGGAGATGCTTCTTCGGGAGCTGTTTCTTCAAGAGCATTATGGTGTGTTATATTATTCGACCTTTTCTTCTGGAGAGTTGAATCTTTAGAACCTTTAGTATTATTTGGTCCTTTTGGTACTTCTATTAGAAAATAGATTCATAGTTGGTATAACTATTTATACAGCATAATCGAGTAAGCATCTAATAATTTTTTTGTAATAAAATACAAGAAATAATTTCTCCTGATTAGTCAAGATTAGATAATGTAGAGGTATTGTCATGATATGTTCTTCTTGGAATGTTGCTTTAGAACGTTCTTCTAGAACAATGATTCAAGACGTTCTTCTAGAATGATAATTCACGACGTTCTTCTAGAAGATGCTTTACGACGTTCTTCTAGAATGATAATTCACGACGTTCTTCTAGAACGATAATGTATCTTCTTCCTAACTCCCCCCAACGGCGGGAATTATGTCTTAAGGCATATCAAAAAAATCATATGTCTTGAAAATATAATAATCTAAGGAGATAACATAATAATTTACAAAACATAGATGCCAAATATTGCAGTTTCAAATAATACCAACATAAGCCATCTAATTCAATTCGAAGCTATGCTACTAGTTATTTAGAAACAATCTTCATGATTGATGGTTTAGAAATAAACTAATCATTGAGATCAAGGGTGTATGTTGTAATTTGGTAAGAGATTATCACACAAATTAATTTTGATAATTCTTATAATCTTTGTTTTGGGTGTCTTGTCGATCATGTCACAATTTAAAGTTATATGATCATTCGGCTTCTGGCTCACAATGGACCCTTATATGATTGAGCTTCTGGCTCAATGTAGTATGTGACTTGACATCCCTAATGTGAGTAGCCCGTATCCTTAGTGAATAGCTGGACAATGTCTAGGTCGAACTTCTGGTTCCCTACAACGAACTACTGGTTGTTCTCTTAAATGTATTCTTTATTTACCTCACTTATAGTTTCAATATGACACCCGTTTGTCCTTATGTCCTTAAAACTCAATAATATTTCCTGAAATTATGAGCTTGTAAGACATTTTGTATAAGCAGATGGGTTCCATTGGGTATAATTAAGTGTGCTCTGTCGGAGCCTTCAATAATATGAGCATGATCCGCTATCATGGATGAAAAAACGTGTAGGTAACTCTAAAGGGGGGGGGGGGGGTGAATAGAGTTTGTGTCGACAATCACCAAATAAAAATTAACTCTATATCACCTTCACAAAACAACTATCAAGATAGTAAATAAATCAGAGAGAAATGCGGAAGTAAATAAGATCAGAAGAGCATACGCAAACACAGCAGTTTTAACCTGGTTTCCCTCGTGGAGGACTAGTCCAGGCCTGAGAACTCTAGCTCAGGATTGAAATCCACTATTTGTGGAATAGTGTACAACCACGTTCCTTTACTCAGAAGAGCATGCCAACTTCTTACAGATTTGCAGGTGGTGAAACTTGGAATCGTCCAAGTGACTTTTCTTTTCAACTTTTGCACAAAAATTTCTAGCTGAATCGCACTTGAGCACCTTGGAGCTTAGGAAGTTTTGTGGCTAGTAGATTGGAAGAATAAGGCTTAGGTAGTATAAGGCTTAGATGATTGAGAGTGAGAGATAGAAAGGTGATGAAGAGATGAATGAAAATGGTTGAAATCATGCCCTATATATACTAGTCTGGAAGGCAGAATTCGGCCAGAATTCTGTCCTCAAAATTAAAAAATATGGCCGTTGTACCAGCTAGCAATTGGTAACCCTAAAAATCAGTTCCTAAAAATCAGGGGACAGAGTTCGACCCGAACTCTGTGTGGGGGCAGAGTTCGGCCCGAACTCTGCCTCCTTGGTGGCAGAATGTTCAAATGGCCTTTGGGCTTTGGTGGAGCTTGGGCTTGGTTCAGGAATTGGTCTGTTTGAATGGTAGATCTTGGAGAGACATGTCTAGGGGTTGAGATGACTCAGTACGACTCAACGTACACATTCTCCTAGACTCAATAAAATAAAGATTACAGACTTGGAACAAAAGGAAAACCAAGAGCCCTTTGATGACGCATTTCTTCTGATATTTGAGTAGATATGAAGATATTTTTTTCCTTGATGTGAGGCCCCGGATAGGTAGCTAGGCGGTTCAGAGAAATCTCTTTGTATGACGCCGTCTTTGGTCCATCATTAATTTTTTATTACCTATGTCCTGGTTTGATCATGTTTGATCATGCTTACTGCATGTCTACAAATACATGTTAGGCCAGCAAAATATGTTGCAGTACGATACAAGCATAGCAATATAATATAGGACAATTAGGACAATGCTAAGTTTAAGTAGCAACATGATAGTGAGTATATGAATATTAGTGACATCATTATGTTAAACTTAACTGATTAGCCATATTCAAAAATACGATGTAATCATTGGGCCAACAATGGACACTACTTTCACACTAATATTCTTGTTGATAGTAGCACTATCAGTCATTTCTATCTAGTCTTTCCATGGTTTCAATTTACTAGATATGCCAGTATCATATCAATAGTTGCAAATATAGATATTATTAAGCAATAGTAATAATTCTAAACATAGAACTTTGGGTCTATGATAGTTGGTAAGACAATAATGCATCCGTAGTATCCCTAAGGATATCCTTATGTCACCAACTTTAAAATTCTAACTTAAAGGTTGCTTGTGCAGTGGATATGAAATAATAATGGTAAGCTCACTCATGGAAAAACTTGAGAGTTTTTCCATCCATCTAATGTAAATTATCACAGAAAAACTTAAGAGTTTACATGACAAAGGATTTATAGTCCAATCTAATTAATATAGTTCAACTCAAATGTTAATAAAGTGCCTCAACCATGTAAAGTTGAAACAAATATGCAAATTCTATCCTTCAATTCGTCAGCATTGATTGATCCATTCAAAGTGGTCAAACTCAACTCATGATCCATGTGCAATGACAAATACAACATTTTCTCTATGCATAATTATTTAAGAAAAACAGAATATGCGACACTTGCTAATAATTACTGTATTTATTCAGGTCAACAAAACGATCATATCTTTCTTTTGGAACCACAATAATCATAACATGATTCACTGGAATCGCTGCTTTGAAAGCTTTAGGATCAATTTTATTGTACTCTTTTAACATAGTGGATTTGATAAACAAAGTTCCATAGACATTGCTCTCTCTTTTTTTCTTCCATAACCATTATTCAAATAATTAGCATGTCTAAGAGTAAATTTGAACCATTAAAAATCTCTCTCAAAGATGGTTTAAAAGAATAAATATCCCAAAATTCTACAACACATGACCCAATAATAAAAAATCAATTCACAATTTGTTCATTGCCATTAAGCAGGAGACGTGCAACAGAGAATTAATGGGAGAATGTATGGTTGTCCTTCACCAAGTATTTGCAACAAATATAAAAATAACCATTTTCTTAAAATTCAAGCCATAAAATGATACGAGATTTTTTTTCCTCAGATAAACTACATACTGATTTGGTGGAAACAAAGAATTGCATCTCCAAGCAGCTAACATTTTTTTTAAATAATGAATTGTATAAGATAGCATACATGCTTGTCACGACCCGCACCCTAAGTAGGGGTACGAGCACGTGGGTACGTCCAGCCTACGCCGCAGAATCGGCGGTAGAACGCTGTATAGGTCGTCTATAACATACAATATCTAGACACAATATAAAGGTACCTGTCATCTCCGCACGGAGGTATATAATGTCACAACTCAATCACAAGACATCTAAGGAAGATAGCACGAAATATGAAAGATATGATAGAAGGAATATAACATGAATAGATGCAAGATCCCACACAAGTTTAGTGTTAAAAACATAACAGAAATCCCAAATAATATATATACTATAAGTCTTAAGTACTAGCTGGATCGCAGTCCAGTCAAGCCTAACTAGTCTAAGTCTAAGCAGACGGTGCGTCCTCAATGGACATCGACTCCACATGGATGTCCATGTAGTACTCACCGTCTATGCCAAACCCATAGAAGGTCGAGCAGTCGGCCTCTAAATCATCTGTAAACATCAACGGGGTTATCCTGTCAGGATATGAACAAGTAAAAATGCTAACAGCAGTTCCATGTGAATTAAAAAATTCTATAAGAGACAATTATAATGAAATACAAGATAAAATATCAAGACTGGAATATAAATAAGATATGTAAAACTGGATATCATGTCAGGGTATAAAATACTGGAATGTAGAACAATACAAGAATATCTGATGTATAATGTAAACATAAACGGTGCCTTAAGATATTAGTGCATTATGTGATCGGCTTGGGTCAAGATCATACTGTTCCATTTGACCGGCTATGCACAAGAATAAGCACAGGTAAACCTGGATATCAGGCCGACCAAAATGAAAAGCTATGCACAAGTAGTATCAGGTCAGGCTACATCCTACGTGTGGTGAGGGTGGAGCTATGCACAAGTAGTAATAAAAATACAAGAGGGGTATTGATCACATAACCAATAATAACTCCCCATCCCCGAGTAGTATAATAGATCCGGACATGATACGTCATGACACAAGATTCAAAAGCAGGGGCCAGCCCACTCCCAAATTGGTGTCTATACAAGTACAGGAAACAAGATCGACAATGTACCAATATACCAAGAAAGTGTAGGAATAACATCTCATGACAGGATCCGACGTATACTAGTCCGTGTACCATCGTGTCGGAAATCAAGTAAAATACTGCAACTGAATCGGATATAGCAGATATCAAGACAATGAAAACTATCAGAGAATGTACTCGCCTGCGGTCCTGAGCTGTCAGTGAGAATAGATGCTCAGAGTGATGTCACAGACCTAAAGATGAGATATAATGAGTTAATTAGTGTTTAACAGTGTATGACATGATTTCTAGTATATGTTATACAAATTTAGGTCAAACTCAGTCAAACTAAGTCACACCAAGTCAACTAAGTCAAACTAAATCAAACTAAGTCATACTAGGTCTAATAAAGTCAAACTAGGTCAAACAAGGTCAAACCAAGTCAATCTAGATCATACTAGGTCAAGGGTTGACCTATAGTTGACTTTTGATCAACTGGTCATCTCTGATCAACTTCTAATCCAATCTAGGTCAAATTGGCTAATGGTTAACTCACAGTTGACTTTTGGTTAACTGGTCAACTCTTAGTCCAATCTAGGTCCAATATTGACTTGCAGTTGACATTGAGTCAAAACAGTCAACCTTAGTCAAACAGGATAAATCTAAGTCAAGTATCATATTCCTAACCTTTATCTACCAAGATAACTCACTTCTAACCATTACCTACCAAAATAACCCACTTCTAACTATTACCTACCAAGATAACCCACTTCTAACCATTACCTACCAAAATAACCCACTTTTAACCATTACCTACCAAGATAACCGACTTCTAACCATTACCTACCAAGATAACCCACTTCTAACCATTACCTACCAAGATAATCCAAGTCTAACCATTACCTACCAAGATAACCCAAGTCTAACCATTTACCTACCAAGATAACCCAATACCTTAGATACTAGGTAATACCCTTACCTTAGTAATATATATTACCTTAGGTTAGTAGATAACTCACTAACCTAAGCTAATAGATCCTACTAATACTTTAGACTAGTATCTAACCATCTATCTCAATATCCTACTAATACCTTACCCTTAGACTATAGGTAATCCCCATTATCTTGTCAATACCTTAGACATTACCTTAGCCTAGGGGTGAGCATTATTCGATTTTGAACCGAAAACCGAACCGAACCGAATAAGAGATTCGGTTCGGTTTTGAAAAAAATCGGTTCGGTTTCGGTTTTGAAAATACTAAATTTTCTTATTCGGTTTTGGTTTCGGTTTTGGGTTTCGGTTTCGGTCCAAAACTGAAAACCGAATAAGAAAATTTAGTTTATATATATATATATATATATATATATATTAATTATAGGTATATACTAAATATATATAGGTATATACTATAGGTATATATATAGAGGTATATACTATAGGTATATAATAAATATATCTAGGTATATTTAGTTATTATATATATTAACAAAAAAACAGAAATAAACCCAAAAACCGAATAAACCGAAAATCGAACCGATTTAATTCGGTTCGGTTCGGTTCGGTTCGATTATTGACCAATTCGGTTCGGTTTCGGTTTTGCTTATTCGCTTTCGGTCGAATTCGGTTTTCGGTTATTCGGTTCGGTTGGAACCGAATAAATCGAATACTCACCCCTACCTTAGCCTACTAATTTACCCTCTAAGATACTGATTTGTATCTTAGGATACCCACTCATCTACATCATAAGATACTAACGTAGATGCTAGATACTAGTAAGATACCAACCTATATCTTATCCCAAGATACCATATACCTTAGTCCTATTGATATCCTAATACCAATACCTTGGTTGTAAATCCAATACCTTAGTCTAGGTATAATATCTTAACTACCAAGATACCAATCTTAGATATCTAATATCTATCCTAAGCTACTAGCTAACCAATAACTTAGATATCTAACCTTAGTTACCTAGGTAAATCTAATACCTTACCTTGTAATAAGGTAAACCCATTACCTTAAGGTAAGGTAAACCATTACCTTGGTTGAAAACTAATACCTTAACCTCTAATACTAATACCTTAAATATCTAGCCTCTAACCATCCACCCTAAAATATTAGATAGACAATACCTTAGTATCTAATACCTTAGTATAAAGTAAACCTCCTCTACCTTGTACGTAAGTCCCCTTTACCTTGTAGGTAAATACATTACCTTAAGGTAATAGGCAAATACCCAAAATATCCTAAGATACCACTATGGTATCTCAAGATATCACTCTATATCCTAACTTATATCTCTAATACAAGATACTAACCAACTCTAACATATAATTTCTAACCATCTATTCTAACTTAGAAACCTAATACAACTAACATCCACTAACTAATATATAACCATAACATATATGTATATATATCCATCTCTAACTCTAACCAACTAACATATGTCATCTCTAACTAACAATAACATAGACTAATACAACTAACTATCTAACTTATATAAGATATCACTATCTAACTTCTAAGATACCTCTAACCTCTACATAGATTCTAATATAACAACTAACATACTAACATATCCATACATACAACATCTAAATCCCTCTCCACTCTAACACTAACACACACACAAACACATATACCAAATCTACCCCCTCTCTTCTAACATATCCACACACACATCTATATACAAACACACTACCACTCAACCAAAATATAAATCACTCAACAAACTACACTAGGCTCAACTCAAATAGGATGATATGATCCTCCCAACTCTCTCACCTTCACAACACACACACACTACACTACCATCTATACAACATCAAACACACACTAGCACAAATCCTCTATCAATCTTACTTCTCTCTACTAACCACACACATCCTCATTTCATTCAAACACACACACTAGAATATACTAACATATATTACCTAATAATAATATATATATTATAATGCCCCGCTCTGTACGGTACATTATGATGAGTCGTTGACTCGAAGAGTTGCGTTGACCCGATAAAGTATCGATGCGAATCGATGCAAGAGTTACGTTGGCCAAAGGTAAGCTTTGAGTCGGTTGGAATCTATGAATCGAATCGATGCAAAGGATGCATCCCGTTTGTGTAAGTGCTGATTTTAGTTGATCTGGTGTGCAGACTATGCTTTTACGCTGGACGATAAGAGGTCGGCATTTTGCCTTATACAATGAAGTGACCGCGAAACCAAATCGTGGCCTTGCGACGGATTGTAGCATGGGCGCGATAGGCCAAATCAACCGAATAGTTCAACAGAATGGCTAAGTCCGGGAGTTAGCTATGCGACCAAGTTATGAAAGCGAGATACTTCAATCGGCGAGGCGGCAAGACGTATCGGCTTAAGGTGGGCGGGTTCTTGACTCTCTCTTCCTATTCTTTCATGTCTAATAAAATATGTTATGGTATGTGTAAGATGTTATCGAGTTAGCGAGGCTCGACGATGAAAGATCTAAATATGCGTTGAACACTAAGATAGAACATTGAACAATCGAACAATTGAAGCGACGTGCATCGAGTGCACGGGTCACGGTAGGGCAATGATGGTAGAACATTGACAGATGATAATGAGATGTGCATCACATGCACGCCTCCGAGAACATTGAACACTAGGCGGAGAACATTGATTACGGCGCTGAGCGTGCTCTCGGGCACTTATGTTACGAAAAGACTAAGTAATACGGAATTATGCTATGAGTATAACTTACGAATGGTACGCATTGAATACGAGTATGAGATGACTAAGCCGTTGGGCGTCG
Organism: Iris pallida; assembly: GCA_029216955.1. Classification (NCBI taxonomy): domain Eukaryota; kingdom Viridiplantae; phylum Streptophyta; class Magnoliopsida; order Asparagales; family Iridaceae; genus Iris; species Iris pallida. The sequence goes on along the minus strand of JANAVB010028397.1, from coordinate 932,214 downwards.
TGCATCAATATGGATGTGTTGGGGCATAACGCCGACGGAGCTCCCCATATGAATGGTGGATTATGTTTATGAGACGCGAATATGTTTATGGCACGGGAAACCGTTTATGGCACGGGAAACCGTTTATGGATCGAGACTATGTTTATGCGACGGAGGATTTGGTTGGAATGTTATGACTTGTATGCTATGATACGTATTGCATGGTCAAAAGACTCGGATGGCCCGTACACGGGTACGGCTTCCCTCGAACGGTTACGCCGGGGCGCCGGGACCGTTCGGCCTAGGAAGGACTTATGTGTGGTATTTATGGTGCACAATATTCGGACGGATTGCGACCGTCCAGTGCTGTGATAAGCTATGATATCCGTAAGTTTGGGATCCTTTGGATACTGGGCTAGCAACCCGTATCGAAGCGATTGTAGGCTTACACATAAGAGATGCCAAGTCTATTACGGTGCGAAATACCGTGACCTTTATATAGTTAGGGCCGGTGGGCTGAGATGAGAGTTGGGTGCAGGCGCAGGGCCTGCTACCCTTATGCATATGCTTACGGTTATGATTGGTTGGTGGCGCAAATCGTATGATTGCTTATGTTTTCTAACCATGGCAGGCTAGGCAAAGAGGAACGGGATGAGCACGAACACTATGTTTACGTTCATATTATGTCTAACTGTATCTACTGCAGGAACACGATATAGGACACAATTATGCTAAGTTGCTATGTCGAATATTGCCATGAAACTGATCCTAAGGCTAAATAGAAAGATCACAAATTAAGACGCATGTTTTACTAAATGATTAAGTATTTGGTTTGGGTGCGAGCGGGTCTTGATCAGTGCGAAGCGAGGACGAAAGCACTAATCCCCCACTAGTTTATGTGCAGGCTCAGGTTATGATTGACCCGAGGCATGGAGTCTTTGGCGTTCAAGAGGAGCTACCGCATAGGCGTTCGGACTTGCGACATGGAGATGTTCGGCCGAAGACTACTTGGTGGCTATAAAGAGGCATAATGTATGGAACAATATAATCCTTTGTGAGCTAGAGAGATCATGAGCGTTGTAGCCAATTGGCATATACGTTGGGCTATTCAGAGCCTTTGTAATCTTCAGTTCATTATGAATAAAAGAGATTCTTGTGTTATACTTTGTTTTCTTCCGCTGCTTATGTTACGAATTTGAGATAATCACTATGTGAACCGTTATCTTGCCTTACACGAGCGCAACTCCAGGCTCGTGCGACATCACGCCCCAGCGAGGACGATGATTCGGGTAAAATCTAGAAAGGACGAGCGATTTTTTGGATTGGGGCGTGACAAGTTGGTATCAGAGCGGTTCCATCCTCTGGACCGTGCATGAATCTCTTTGACCCTCAGTTACTTCGCTATCGAATTCAGTTGACTCTAAGTTGTTTCCGCAACCGCATGGCTCATGGATCTGCTCGACGCTACATTGGATGTTCCATACAATAAGTCTATATTAAGTGCGTACGTCTGCCACAGGTATGTCATGACTATTATGCTATTTCCGGGTGCCATCGGAGAACGTTGGTTGCACGCAGTGCAACGAGTTATGGAGTGTTGGTTACACGAAGTGCAACGGATTACGAGATTATTGTTTCCCGAAGTGTAAGAAAGTTATGAGTCGTTGATTACACGAAGTGCAACGAATATGGTGATGTTGGTTGCATGAAGTACAATGATATATGTGTTGTCGGTCGCACGAAGTACGAGGAGATATGTGTTGTTGGTTGCACGAAGTGCAACGGGTCGATATGTGAGGCGATGCATGTTATGTGGCTATGAGAATGGTTATGTGTCGTTGGTTGCACGGAGTGCAGCAAGTCATGAATCGTTCGTTGCATCGGTACAACGAGTCGATATGGTATGATGCGTGTTGTATGGCTATGCGTATGGATAGCAATATGTCGAACGGGATTGTGACCTTAAGTATCGAGAGGAAATTGTTGCACGAGTTACAACAAGCGAGATTGGAAAAATCGTGGATGCGATGATAACGAGACGAGTTGAGTAGGCGAACTTGTAAGTTGGCCGCATTGAATCGAGTTTCGAAGTAGGCGAACGTTTATGTTGGCCATATGTTGCGTTGAACTTTGAAAATAAGTGAATGTTGCGTATATGATCGAAACGATCACCATGGTATGGTTAGATGGAATGTGTGCCAAACTTGAGCTAACGCTTGAGCTGGGATCGGAAGGATCGCCATACGGGATAGTTGATTGGGGGATAGATGTCGGACCTATACGGAGTGTAAAGTCGAGTAATGACTCAATTTTGAGTGGTATATGCAATACCAATTATGCGAGCAAGTGTAGTGAAGTATTATATCAATAACGATAGGCTCGATCCTGAGTGGTATATGGAATACCACTTAGCGATAGCTATGTTAAGCCGTTTGGTGACTGGCGATAGAGTTGTCGAGGCGATTATGTTGTTACGATAGGTTTGTCCACAACGGACGGAGTAGTACCGAGACTTGAGTACGAATGACTTGAGAGAAGTCGATGCAAGTATGCTTCGATGAATTGAGTCGAACGATTATGTGCGAAGTCATATCCACGGAGGATACGTCGGACGAGGATTCGTTAAGTGTAAGTCGAACGGTAGACGGAGCATAGCAAAAGAAATATTGCATTGAGGAAATAGTCGACTCGGTCGAGATTACGTTGAGTAGGTACGAAGAAATCGTACGAACGAAATTGGGTTAGTGCGATGAATCGGTAGCACGATTTGGAAGTGCGAGTTAGGGATATGAGAATGAATATGTGAATTGGAAATTGTGTTGTAATTTTGGTAGTGAGTTATAACGGAATAAATCTTGATAAGTGCGAGACTTGATTCGTATTCGAGTTCGAATAATGGCAATGATTGCAACGGGTTTGAGCTTATGAGAAAGGAAGATGTTCAAGTTATGCATATCGACGATGGTATTGAGGCGTATCAAAGACGATATGCAATAACTCGGAGATATTCTGATCGAATGAATAAAAATTATGTTGAGCATTGTTGTTGGATGAATAAGATGCAAGTTAAGTGGATGATAGTTTGGACGGTAACGATAGGAATGCTTCGGAGAATTTGAGAGTGGATGGATATTATTTGGATAAAAACGAAAGTGTATGGATTGCTTCGCGGATAACCACTATGTTGACATTCTTGTCTCGTACGAGCGCAACACCAACATCGCACATACAAAACGCCAAATTAGGGCGATCGTTCCGCGTGAGCGTTGGTATGGTGATTCATCCATCGGGGATGATCGAACTTGCAAGGCATGGCAAATTTGATATGGACTTGTGGTTTGATGCGAAAGTTGTTCGAGATGGTTTCAAGGAGTATGGAATGTGTCGAACTGTGATTACGGATAGGTAAACTTGAACCTGAGGCGAGTAGATGTCGTACGATTAGCAAGATAGTCGACAGAAATGTATGAGTGATTCAAGTAGTAACGGCGCGCAAGCGCATGAGTCATTCGAGTAGCAACGACGCATCAGTTGCGCGGGGATGGAAAAATTATGGATTGGTATGTCGGATTGGGTAAAGTCCCATAGGAATTGTTGGGAAATGATTTGGCTCCGCAATAGGATATAGCATGGTTCTTTGTAACTGTCCCTCGTTGATGATCTTTAATTATCGAGCGTAGTTTTGGGGCAGATGACCCTAGAAGACTTGACCGCCAAATCAAGTGAATGTTGAAGTCCCATAGGATGACCCAATGAAGTCGCATAAGAAATTTCGTCGAGGATGAAAGATGAGGTAGTGCATGTTAAGGATAAGTCTAAGCGAGTGAGTATCGTGTTTCGAAAGTTGGCGAGTACTAGAATCGATATGGTCAGAAAAGTTATGTTGGATCGAATGGATGTTGAGGAACGTGCCTAGTATAGTGATACGGTAAGGCAATTGCAAGAATTCTGCAATGCGCGAGAGCGACGGATAGTAGAACGACTCTAAGAGTTGTGTCGTAGATCGGTTTGAGTAACGGTTAGGCTATGTGTGTTGAGCGCGCTATATATGTTACGAAATGAACTGGTCGGGATTGATTCGAGAATTGAGTAAAGGATTCGTACTCGGTCGAGAATAGGAGATGGACGTATCATAAGAGACCTTGGGTCGAAAAGATTGTTGCCTTTGAACATCGTAGACTCAAGTTAACCTCTGGGTCGGAAGAGATTAAGCTCGATTTCTGGATAAGTTACCTAGCGGGGGTAGCCCCAGACGCGAGGTATAGGCAGTCCGAGAACGTGGATCGTGTTGGGATAGTTATGTGCGAGGCTTAGTATGGATTGTAGACAAAAGAATTTGTGACATGTCGACTTAGTCCATGTCGTTAAGGCCAAATGTTATGAATGATAGGATGAAAGACTTGAGTTATACGAGAGATAGGCAAACGGTTGGGCAAATAAACGTTGCAGAGAATTGTTGTGATCGGATGTGCAATGAATTGATGCAGTGCGTGTGTTAGATGGCCGGCGAGAAACTTATGAGATGGAAGTTACGAGTTTGAATTAAGTTATGTACAGAGATATTTGGAAGATGATCGCATGTTATGGGATAATGTATACGAGATGTATTTTGAGAATAGGTGCTAAGATTTGGCTAAGTCGAGTATGAACCGATGGATGCTTGAGGATTTAAGCGAGCTTGTTAGTTGTCCCGATATCCTACAACTGAGCTTGGCTGAAATGCATATATTGGTGGAACGTCTAAAATATGTGTATGATCCAAACTAAGTTGTATGATTCCAATGATAGTAGCATGAGATCGTGAAACGATGTATGCGGGGCACTTGGATTAAGTATTATTTTCGGTTCGAGGACGAACCTGATTTTGAGTGGTATATTATGTAATGTCCCGCTCCGCACGGTGCATTATGATGAGTCGTTGACTCGAAGAGTTGCGTTGACCCGATAAAGTATCGATGCGAATCGATGCAAGAGTTATGTTGGCCAAAGGTAAGCTTTGAGTCGGTTGGAATCTATGAATCGAATTGATACAAAGGATACGTCCCATTTGTGCAAGTGCTGATTTTAGTTGATCTGGTGTGCAGGCTATGCTTTTACGCTGGACGATAAGAGGTCGGCATTTTGTCTTATGCAATGAAGTGTCCGCGAAACCAAATCGTGGCCTTACGACGGATTGTGGCATGGGCGCGATAGGCCAAATCAACCGAATAGTTCAACAGAATGGCTAATTCCGAGAGTTAGCTATGCGACCAAGTTATGAAAGCGAGACGCTTCAATAGGCGAGGCGGCAAGGCATATCGGCTTAAGGTGGGCGGGTTCTTGACTCTCTCTCCCTATTCCTTCACGTCTAATAAAATATGTTATGGTATGCATAAGATGTTATCGAGTTAGCGAGCGTGGCTCGGCGATGAAAGATCTAAATATGCGTTGAACACTAAGATAGAACATTGAACAATCGAACAATTGAAGCGACGTGCATCGAGTGCACGGGTCGCGGTAGGGCAATGATGGTAGAACATTGACAGATGATAATGAGATGTACATCACGTGCACGCCTCCGAGAACATTGAACACTAGGCGTAGAACATTGATTACGGCGCTGAGCGTGCCCTCGGGCACTTATGTTACGAAAAGACTAAGTAATACGGAATTATGCTATGAGTATAACTTACGAATGGTACGCGTTGAATACGAGTATGAGATGACTAAGCCGTTGGGCGTCGTGCATCAATATGGATGTGTTGGGGCATAATGCCGACGGAGCTTCCCATATGAATGGTGGATTATGTTTATGAGACGCAAATATGTTTATGGCACGGAAAACCGTTTATGGCACGAAAAACCGTTTATGGATCGAGACTATGTTTATGCGACGGAGGATTTGGTTGGAATGTTATGACTTGTATGCTATGATACGTATTACATGGTCAATGGACTCGGATGGCCCGTGCACGGGTACGGCTTCCCTCGAACGGTTACGCCGGGACGCCGGGACCGTTCGGCCTAGGAGGGAATTATGTGTGGTATTTATGGTGCACAACATTCGGACGGATTGCGACCGTCCAGTGCTGTGATAAGCTATGATATCCGTAAGTTTGGGATCCTTCGGATACTGGGCTAGCAACCCGTATCGAAGCGATTGTAGGCTTACACATAAGAGATGCCAAGTCCATTACGGTGCGAAACACCGTGACCTTCATATAGTTAGGGCCGGTGGGCTGAGATGATAGTTGGGTGCAGGCGCAGGGCCTGCTACCCTTATGCATATGCTTACGGTTATGATTGGTTGGTGGCGCGAATCGTATGATTGCTTATGTTTTCTAACCATTGCAGGCTAGGCAAAGAGGAACGGGATGAGCACGAACACTATGTTTACGTTCATATTATGTCTAACTGTATCTACTGCAGGAACACGATATGGGACACAATTATGCTAAGTTGCTATGTCGAATATTGCCATAAAACTGATCCTAAGGCTAAATAGAAAGATCACAAATTAAGACTCATGTTTCACTAAATGATTAAGTATTTGGTTTGGGTGCGAGCGGGTCTTGATCAGTGCGAAGCGAGGACGAAAGCACTAATCCCCCACTAGTTTATATACAGGCTCAGGTTATGATTGACCCGAGGCATGGAGTCTTTGGCGTTCAAGAGGAGCTACCGCATAGGCGTTCGGACTTGCGACATGGAGATGTTCGGCCGAAGTCTACTTGGTGGCTATAAAGAGGCATAATGTATGGAACAATGTAATCCTTTGTGAGCTAGAGAGATCATGAGCGTTGTAGCCAATTGGCATATATGTTGGGCTATTCAGAGCCTTTGTAATCTTCAGTTCATTATGAATAAAAGAGATTTTTGTGTTATACTTTGTTTCCTTCCGCTGCTTATGTTACGAATTTGAGATAATCACTATGTGAACCGTTATCTTGCCTTGCACGAGCGCAACTCCAGGCTCGTGCGGCATCACGCCCCAGCGAGGACGATGATTCGGGTAAAATCTAGCGAGGACGAGCGATTTTCCGGATCGGGGCGTGACATATATATATATATATATATATATATATCATACATATTCTTGACAACCTACGATACCTACATTCACATGATAGCCATACTACATAGGCTCATAGGATACACAAAATGTCTATGTCGTATAGTCAGTTTTCTACTTAAAATCAATATTGCACCTATTAGACATATTCACTAAATTTTAGGATTAAATTATGTCGTAGCCCTTCGTATTAGCTTTCCAAAACTTCAAACGGATCGCATTTTCGTGTCCGGAAGCTCCCGGAATCGCAAAAATACCGAAATGCGTTCGTCTTTCGGACAACTGACACTCAAACAGTTTTACAGAAAGTTCTAGAGCGAATTTGGCCTATTAATATATATATTTGGAAAGCTAACTTCGATACGGTTCTTTAAATAAAAGATTAATCGGAGTCTTAAGCTAGGAGTTATGGCATTTCTAAGTTGCTCTGGTTACTAAAAACGTGGATGAAAATTATGACGAATTTGGGTTGTTTTGGACAAAAGAAATACATACTAACTATATTATCTAGGTTACTAACTAGATTATCTAACTCACTAACTTAACACTAACACACCCACACTCTATCACATACACACAAGACACATATCAATATATATATACAAAAACCCCCAAATCAGCCCACATCCATAAATATAACAATATTTGATATTTTTACATAAAAATCGGGCTTGTAGGCCATAATACATAGATTCAAACATTGGTATCCAAATGAGAACAAACCTAAACATCCTAACCATGGTTAATCTACTCTCTAACACATGAAAATCTGAAATTAGAAGACAAATAAGCCTGTGGGGCAAAAACACAAACACATGGTGTGCCCCCTTTGGAATCTCTCCATGGGGGACACCAAAACTATCCCAAACTCCTAAAGAGGACTCAAAAGAGCCTCTAAAACATTCCTAATGGTGGTTCATGCATGGGGGTGGTTCCGATGGGTTCAAAACTAACAAATATGCAAGGGAAAGATGAAATAGAGAAGGTTTAGAGAGAGAGATACCTATTGGGAGTTGATTCCCAATGAACAACCAAAAGGACACAAATCCAACACGAACTCTTCTAGCAAGTGGACATCCCTCCTTGCTCTTGGCTCCATAATCCTTGTAGCTCCCTCTCCTTGCAAGAATGAAAGAATTTGGTGGAGAAAAGAAAATATTTGATAGATGAATCAATGGGATTTGCTCTCAAGATTGGGAAGAACACTAAAATGGGAATAGAGGCTACTTTGCAAATGAAAAGGAAATGGAACCCTCTCTTGGCTGCCATAAGGGTTAGGTTTGGGTCAATAGAAAATGTCTAATATGCCCCTAATAGGTCCCCTTTGGTTAATCTAAGTCATGCAAAGGTTTGGGGTCAAAAGGGTCAAGTTTCTAATCTTTAAATGACTAAACTTGTCATGTGGGTTTAGTCTAAATCCACTAGCCTAATGAGATGAGTTTGTGGGACATGCCTATCTAATTTTTGGGTCCCGACTAGAGTCTAAACTACCCGGACCACTAACATAAGTCAAAACTAGACGAAACTCCAACCCGACTAAACAAATCCCCAAAATACAATAATAATAAATAAATATTTACAAAAATATAGGAATATAAAAAATAACAATGTATCTCATTTTTAAAAACATGCAGTTACAATGCTTTGTGATACTTGCCAACATTAATGACCTATATCAAATACTAAGCTAATATATCATTAAATCAACATATGGTAGAACTTTTTCCAAAACTTATCATCTACCATATTACTTTCAAACCAGTATCAAATTCTTAATATCTATATGACAATTTTTTTTATCAAAAAAATGTAATCTATAAACTTGGTTTGATTGTTCAATCCAATTTTTTGATTTCGATCTTTCTTGGTGGTGGCCTATGCAGATCACGAAGATATATGAGCTAAGACTGATAAATATATTTGGATAGAACAATATCATACAAAGGACTCCTTACGGATTTATTTGAGTCCATACAAAGAACTAATTATTCCCTACTAGGAATGTTTGCAACATCTTGCCTACGTGACAACCTGAAGGCTCGTCCAACCATGCATGTGACAAATTTTCAACTATTTATTATTGGCTATTTGCCAACATTTTCTAATCCACTACATGCAATAGGAATGGTTAAGTATTTCTTATTGGTTCTTTTATCAGGATATCCCACAAACAATACAAAAGACCACGTTTCAGTTTAGCAGTTGAAAATAGTTAACATGTACTTATCTGTTCATACGGCTGGGATGGAAGGGAAGATGCGTTGACGGTTGATCAGGATCGATCCACAAAATGATGTCGTCAGCCAGCGAAGGGAAGATGCTTTGTAGCCGAGCCTTTTCTTCTTATTAAAAATCTGAAGCTCTTCGAGCAATGGTGCTGATAACGTGTTGTGAAATGAGAGAGAAAGAGAAGAAATCGATAGCCAGGAAGAATGTACTTAGCTTTTCTCATTGATAACATATATAGAGAAAAATGAGATAGAGGTTGTTGTGGGTATGGATAAGGGCATCCATAATTGGATTTATCCAAATCACAACAAGGATGAAGTTTTTGAAAAAAAAGGTAATGGCTTATTCCTGGTTGCTTCACTGCTCTTTCTCTGAATCATTTTCTGATGAAGTCTTCCACTCCAAGGATAAATAGGTATGGTGATAAGGATCTCCTTATCTTAGCCTTCTAGTTGAAGTGAAGCTTTCACTTGAGAAACCATAAGTAACAAACAAAAGTCAGATTTTCCACACATCCTTTTGCCTACTTAATCTATGTTAGGTGAAATTCCGAGCTCTTCAAATTTTTATAAATTATTGTTAAAATTCCAAAATATGTACTTAGCATATCTGATTCATGGCTATGAAGATTTCTTTTTCAAGCAAATGGCTATCCCTAGGATTAACCATTACATATATATTGTGACAACAAATCTTATTATTTATAGTCCTTTTTAAGGACATGATTTCTTTTTCTCTCAATCTTTTCTGCACACATATATATGTTATGTTTTGAATTGGAATTTTGAAAATTTCATTTCAGGTAGACATCTCTCTAGGTAATTATAATGGTAAACAAGTCATATTTGTTTGGGACATGCCCGAACCATCAATTCCAGACTTTTTGGAGTATTTATACTTGTTTTTATCTTTGACCTTGAAATAATAATTTTTATTTTATAATTGGTACATATTTTGTTAATTATCTTTAATGGAATAAGGATAAATATACTCTTTCTGTCGTAGCTTGAAAGGAGATACATAACTGATTAGTTTGGACGAGTTTTGTATTTCGTACCCACCATCCCTTTGTGTTTCATACATGCAAGTTAATATATAAGAATCATTTAGTCCTATATCAGTTATATATGGAAAACTCGAAATGTTTGATATAAACTTGGACTCTTAACCTCATTTTAGGATACATTTTTTCAAGATCTATATTAAATGGTATCAGATTATACATCATGTTTTTTTTCGTCGCAATCATGTAACATGGATGGTGACACCGACAACCGTCTCTGCATGTGGGACTAAGAAGTCTCTAGTACAAAACCATACAACAATTATCTGAAAAACTTGGTTTACGTTGCTATAATCTTGGATTTTCTCCTCCAAAAGGCTAGTTTTTAAAGATGAGCTCTTCTAAAGGCGATACGGTAAGCACAAGAGATCAATCTAACTTGATTTTGTTGTCGTCCTTCGGAAACATTTCCTCCTTTGACCATTACATGCCCTCCTATTGGCAATATTGATTATATGACAATAAATTCAACAACAAAAATCTGTTAGTATTAATTTCTCAACTCTATATTTTAGACTCTGAAATTAAAAATATAAAATAATAATCTAACCGAGACCGAGGCTTGAACTTGGTTCAATGTCCTTAAGACAATATTCGTCCCGCACTGGTGCTTACGGTTTTAAGGCGATTAGTCTCCCAGGATACAACGGTTCTTTTCCTTCGGTAGCAGCACTTCACACCGCAGAAACTCGACGAAGCAATGTTGGTAGTTTCTCTCTCTCTCTCTCTTATACTTAATGCTATATGGATGAATGGATTGAGTGATTGAATTATTCAAACACTTATGCTTTTATAGAAATAAAAAGATACAATAAAAATGACACATTTCCAATATATTCGTTAAAAATATTCGTACACATTTTCAATAGGTTCGTTGAATAGATTCGTTATCATAGATTCGTTCTAAAAAACAATTATTATTATTAATTAATATTTCAAATATACATTCACTTTTCTAACAAAATTATCATAAGTTATATGATGTATCCATCAGGAAATCCATTTTATTCAAACTTGTGTTCTGTTATCAAATGTTACAAGGAATTTTAAATTGAAATAATAAATTATCTTGCCATCGACCAATCAAATTAATGTTCAAAGAAATATGCTATATAAGTTGTCCAAACTTGTGTAATTCATCATTAAAACCTTAATCTTCAAATACAGATGAAATACTTTCACAAAAAAGAGAGTATAATTGCTAAGGGAAGAAAATGTGAAGAAACAAACAGATTTAAGTATGGACATTTTCTAAGGGGTAGAGTTATGTCCCATTCCTAAAATGTGATATTGTTAATTATAATTTTTTATATAAAATTTGAACATCTTCAGCAAAATATAATGTTATCGTATCTAGTGTAATTTCCAAAATCCCCAAGTTACATATTCAAACTATAATTTTTTCAAATAAACCTTTGTACCATCAAAGACAAAATATTAGATAATTAGCCGCAAAGACGGTTAATTATGAATAAAATTATATAAGTACAAATGAATCCAACTAATTATATCATAATACATAATTACAATTAGATATTGTTATTTTTGTAAATAAACAGAACATATGATATACCATCTGATAAAATTTTGAACCTGTGGTAAATATAGTGACTGGATTTCGAGATTATTTTGTCAGCTGGACGTGCAAATAAAGATCATATTAACGTGTGACTTTTTTGCTTTTTTGTGTTCATGGATTTCCAGTTCACTCTGATCCTCTTGATAGACAAATTTTTCTAATATGTGCTGATTATTGATGTTTTAGGATCTCCTTCGCTCGTCTTAGACATGGTCAGAGATTGTTATTGTTTTTGAAAAAAAAAACACGAGTATAAATTAGATTTTGAAAAAAAAAAAAAATCCTCCCACGTGCTCTCAAATTTTGTCCCAAGATTATACTATCTAATATCTATTCGATTTTTTTAATAAGCTATTGTTACGGTACAACTTTTTGACTTGCTTTTAAAAAAGGCTTTTTCTAAGGGCACTACCCTTTTTGGTAGGGGCTAGCCCAAAAATGTTTCAAAATATTACAAGTTTGTCATCAATTTTTTTTACTTGGGGCTAGCCCAAGCAAAGGTATAAATACCAACTTTTGTTTTCTTTTTCTCTCTCCCTCTACTCTTTTCTTTTCTCCCTCAACTCTTTTCTTCTCTCCCTCAACTCTAGGTCAAAGAATTTAACCCCAAAATTTTTTCCCAACCTACATTTTTTTTTTAAATTTTCTCTCAACTCTAGGTCATTGATTTTTATCCCAAATTTTTCTCTCAACTCTAGGTCATTGACTTCTCTCATTTATTAGTAAGTCATCGAATTAATATATGTTTAATGTTTTAAACATGAATTTCACATATAAAAAGTTAAATTATGTGTTTAATGTAGAAAAATATTGAACATGGAATAACTGGGATCATCAAATGTTGTATACTCTCTTCCCGCCACGTCCGAAGAACACTTTGATGCATCGAAAAAATTGGATTGTGACACAGAGGACTGTCACCTGTCTGGCAGTCCCGATCATAGATTAGGACTTCCAGAGAGGTGGCAGTCCTTCACATATGTAGGACTGTCAGGGGTCTGACAGTCCTACATTTGTTTTTTTGCGATTCTAAAATTTCGACAAAAAGTGCTAAAACGGAGGTCCAAACATCATTTTTTTTGTGATTCTAAAATTTCGGAAGGCCGTCTAACAATGAAGCTGTTACTTTCAGGCTCCTCAAAGATACGCTCATTTTGCGACAAATCGGACCTCGTTTCGACCTTCCAGTCAAAAGTTATGGCCCTCCAAAGTTTCAACTGACCATAAAATGCACCGGAATGACCATTCTCCGTCTTAATTTACACGGAGAATGGCTATTCCCAGTGTTAAAACGTAGGTGAATGGCCATTCTTCGTGTTAATTTACATGGAAAGAATGACCATTCTCCGTGCTCCGTGCTAAATTACAGAGACTTACAAATAGGACTGCCACACCCCTGGCAGTCCTATATTAAATTAGGACTGCCATGGTGCTGGCAGTCCTAATTCAATGTAGGACTGCTAGGGGGTGGCAGTCCTGATACTGGATCAGATAGTCATTCTCCGTGCTAAATTACACAGAGAATGGCCATTCTCCGTGTAATTTAGCACGGAGAATGGCCATTTTTCGTGCTAAATTAAGAGTTTTCAGTTGAGGAGCTCATCACAGAGTTTGATAAGTAGGACTGCCACCCCCCTGGCAGTCCTACATTGAATTAGGACTGCCAGGGTGCTGGCAGTCCTAATTCAATGTAGGACTGCTATGGGGGTGGCAGTCCTGATACTGGATCAGATAGCCATTCTCCGTATAATTTAGCACGGAGAATGGCCATTTTTCATGCTAAATTAAGAGTTTTCAGTTGAGGAGCTCCTCACATAGTTTGATAAGTAGGACTGCCACCCCCCTGGCAGTCCTACATTGAATTAGGACTGACAGGGTGCTGGCAGTCCTAATTCAATGTAGGACTGCTAGGGGGTGGCAGTCCTGATACTGGATCAGATAGCCATTCTCCGTGCTAAATTACACGGAGAATGGCCATTCTCCGTGTAATTTAGCACGAAGAATGGCCATTTTTCGTGCTAAATTAAGAGTTTTCAGTTGAGGAGCTCCTCACATAGTTTGATAAGTAGGACTGCCACCCCCTGGCAGTCCTATACTGAAGTAGGACTGCCAGGGTGCTGGCAGTCCTAACTCAAACTTGCTGTTGTAGCAAGTTTCAGTCAGGACTGCCAGCACCCTGGCAGTCCTACTTTAGTGTAGGACTGCCAAGTGGGTGGCAGTCCTGATACTGATACTCTGTACATAAAATCAACAATTCATCACAAGTACATAAACAACAATAATTCATCACAACTACATAAATATTCCACATCCAACTTAAGATTCATCACAATAATTCATCACAATAATCCAACTACAATAATTCATCCCAATAATTCATCACAACTACAATAATTCATCACAACTACTTAAGTTTCAAAGATTCCACATCCAAATTAAGTTTCAAACAAGTACATAACCATTCCACATCCAACTTAAGTTTGAAACAAGAAAAATATTCAGATCCAACTATATATCATGCCGGCCTTTGAACGAGACTCCCTATTATTCATGAAGGGGAAGTCGACCACGTCGTCGATGCGATCAAGCTTGTTGGCAACCGCGACACTAGTGTCACTTTGGCAACCTCTCCGAGCTTCGGACGCCGGTTCGAAAATTGTTATCGGACGCTCGAGAGGACGTCCCGCACGTTCCTTCTGCTTTGACGCGGTGGATCGTATTCTTTTGTTAGTGGTCGGTGGGCTACATGACAACATACAGTTATTAAATAATAGACACAGAAATAGGACATGCAGTTATCCCCCGCATATGAGCATCATGCAGTTACCCACCCCCATATGTCATTACAGTAGGACTGCCAGACATGTGGCAGTCCTAATGTAAATCAGGACTGTGGCAGTCCTGATTTACATTAGGACTGCCACATGCCTGGCAGTCCTACTGTTATGAGACCCGAACTGCCAAAACGAGATGCTAGTTTGTCGTGTTCTAGGGTTAGGGTTTCAACATAAAATATGGGTTTCTTGTGTTCGAAAATTAGGGAAGAGAACCATAAAGAGATTCTAAACCTATTTTATCAAAACTTTTTCAAGAATTAAAAATATTCTAGGGTTTTGAATAGAATGTACAAAATTCTCGAAGAAATTAGGGAAGAACGTACCTAGATTCCGGTTGCTTTGACTTGCGTGTCATCTCTTCGAATCTACGAAGGTTGTGGAAGAAATCTTGGTGGAGGAATTGAGAGTGGAGTGGTGGAGAAGAAGAAATTAGGGTTTTAGGAGAGGGAGAGGGAGAGAGCTCTTTTTTTCTTCTTGAGGAGAGAGAGTGTAGAATGACAAATGAAATGAAATGAAGGGTTTGGGGGGTTGGGCTGCCCCCTAGCAAATTTTGGGTGCCCCCTAGCAAATTTTTCACCTTCTTGGGCTGCCCCCAAGTAAGTGATGCCCCCAAGCAATTTTGGTAGTGCCCTTAGAAAAAGCCTTAAAAAAACATAATCATAAGCAAACCCAAATCTAGTACTAAAATTCTATATTTATCATCTATACAACCACCAAAAAAAATCCAAATAAAAATTACAAAAAGTTCTACATAATTATTCAACAATGATGGTAAACAAAATTATTATATTAAATGAAAAACCATACGGGAGAAAAATTCATATTAAAAATGAATAATTATTCTTCATCTGCCAGCTGAGCTGCCTAAAGATATCAGCAGAAAAAAAAAAATCACACCTGATCCAACTGAAGGAAAGGAAGGAATGAATTTCCACTGATCGAAACGCGAGGAAACAAAGGAAGGTGACCGTAACCACCTCCACCGCCACCAACCGCGATACTGTCACCGCCGGCGAGCACTCATCACCGACGGGAATTGGTTCGGATCGATGTCGTCGGCGAAGTCGTCCCGATCTAGGGCATCGGCGCCGTCCGGCGTGATATCGGCTGGCTCCGTCCCCGGCGCCGGCGCGCCGGCGCAGGACGGGGCCGGCGCGGTGCAGCTGACGGACAAGCTGAAGATCTTCAAGACCGACAACTTCGACCCCGACGCCTACGTCCAGTCCAAGTGCCAGATCATGAACGAGAAGGTTCGGTTTGGTTCGGTCCTCTCTCTCTCTCCTCTCTCCTTTTCTTTTCGCCCAATTTTTTACTACATCGCGTAAAGTTTGTGGTTTTGATGCGATTCTGCTCGAAAAGATTCCATCTTTGCGCAATTTGATGCCGGTTCGATCGAAAAGACTCCATCTTTGCGAGTTTCGAGCAGCTACGATTCCGATGTTGCGTATCTGATTGGTAATCTGTGCTGTGCGGACACGGCGGTAGAGCTTGGTTTCTCCTGACTCATTTCGGAGTGTCTGTGATGTGTTCGATATGTATCCGACACGAAGCATCAGACGCAGCCCTGGTTTTTGGAGTGTACGTGCTCCATTTGTTACACCATTTCCTGCGTTTGGTTTGCTGTAAGTAGAGCTACTTACTGCAACAACAATTTCAAGAACTAACTCGAATGTCGCAGCTCTTGTTGCAAGCCAAAGTGGCCGCAAGACCACTTACAACATCATTTATTACTTCAACACAAACTTACATACAAGCATCCTAATTGTGTCATTCTGGACACTGGATTTGTTGTTCATGCAACAACACTTACATGCGACCAAACAACTAAATTGAAACACCATTTACAGCAAGAAACGTCAGCTGCAACAAATATCGAGTGCTGTTTCCATTTGCGGGTAACCAATAACCATACAGTTCCTTAGTAAATTTGAAAACCAGTTCCTTAATCATATGGTGGTCTCATTTGTGAATTGATATTTTAAAATTGAAGTAGATACCATGAATTCAAGTAGTTACCAAAGAGGACTGGTCTAAAATGATATGTGGGATAGCACCTAGTAAAGAGTCGGATCAAGCACATGGAGATTGTTCTCACATTGTTTAGATGGCCTTAAGTTAGATGGCACTGCTTGTGGGTTGAGTCGAGGAGTGCCTAATGCACTGTGAATCAGTGTAATACATCAGATATGAATATTAGTTTTGTTTTTTTTTGTAGATCCATGTGAACAGAAGAGCATATACATATTGGTATTTTAACTTTTTGAGTTGTGGTTAATATTTCCAAGGATACACGGATAAAATTGTCTTCTGTATGTTTTACCTTGGTGGGGAAGGTCTTCCATCTTTTGGAGGGGCCAAAAACTACACGACAGCATTAATACGGACATGGCGACACGCACACAACATCGATTCTGGTGTGGCCTAGTGTATCTTTAAGAGTATGTGTTGTGTCTGATATGTGTATGACACAACACACTGTGGCCGGATATAGCTGATTTCTGGATTGTCCATATTTCCTAGTGTTTCATATTTCCCCCAACGTCGGTATCCATCAGTATCACTAGCAGTCGGTATCTCGGTATCGGATCGGGACATGCCAAATTGTAACGGTATCAACCTATACTGCAAACTATGGTAAATAGAAGCCCTTAGGGGTAGAATTGAAGACGAGGAGAACATATGTAGAGGAATTGATTCATTTAACATAGATGACCTTCAAGACTATGCATTTGATTCATTTGGGTGGATAGTTTCATTCAAATGAATAAAAGAAGGAATTTAACTTTGATTATTACTGCATAGAAGGAAAATCAGTTCTTAGTCTATGATGGAAAATTGCATTTAATATTGTTGCATATCTGCATTTTGTTTTTCGACCATGAACAAGAAAACATGTGGTTTATTAAATTGCAACCTTTTCGAGGAGATATTGATGTGCATAGTGTTCCATTGTTATTTATTCTCGCATCTAATATCGGATTGTAAAAGATCTTAACTTGTTTGGCACTTGATGTATCTCCTACTTTTCAAGACTTGTTGTATCTGTTTAATTTTCTGTTATATAGATAGTTTGCAGTATCGGCCGATACTGCTGATACCGATACAATTTGGCATGCTCTTATTCGATACCGACCGATACTGGCGTTGAGGGTTTCTTTTCCGATCAATTCGACAGATAAAATTAAACAAAAAAGACCAATCAGTAAAGGTATAAAAGAACGAAAATGAAGAAACTTATTTATCATAGGTAAACCGATCAGCAAGGTTGATTATTATTGCATTCAATTTCAGAATTACTTAGAAACAACACAAAAAATACTTAAAATTATGCCTAAATGTATAAAATATTTTGTTTCTAAAATTTTGATAATTTATTAATAATTATTTTCTTTTCGACCAATAAATCCGATACTTCAATCAGAAATTGCGGATGTCGCCGATCCTGATAGTCATAAGATACCGATTCCGATACCGATACTGCGAACCTTGTTATATACCCTATTCATACCATGCTGCAGGGCCGGCCCTGGCCCAGGGCGACCGCCCAGGGCCCCATGAAATTTGGGGGCCCAAAAAAATTAATTTAAATGTATATATATATTAGTAATCTTATATTGAAAATAGAACTAATATATAATATGATCCTCCTTTATCACAAAACATTTGTGGTATAGTGGTAGTTTGTTATACTTGTACACAAGAGGTCCTAGGTTCTAGCCTTGGCTGTGTCATTTTTTAGTTCAATTTTTTTATATTATATATGGACCCCATTTTAAAAATTTGCCTAGGGCCCCCATTAACTCAGGGCCGGCCCTGCCATGCTGCTACAATCACTTAACAGAAAATGAGAATAGTTTCCTTTAGTTTTACTTTTACATTTACTGACATTCAAACCTACCTATTTGTCTGCTGATATGCCCAATACTTGATGATTTAAGTCCGTCTCTAACTTTATAGCTCATATATTGGTGGTAAAATATGCATATATTCACTCCTTTCAATTTTCTTCTTTGGGCCGTCCAACTAATGAGTAAAACAAAAAATAAGTGCTTATTTTATTTTTCAGGACATTAAGCACTTGTGTTCATATCTACATGATCTAAAGAAGGCTTCTGCAGAAGAAATGCGTAGAAGTGTTTATGCTAACTATGCAGCGTTTATTAGGTTTGTAAGCAAATTCTTATTCCTTAAATTTGAGTTGTATTAGATTAGGTTTTTTGTCACTGTCTCACCTTTATGTTATAATGTATATTGCTTTCATTATCACTTATTATCAACATTATGTTGTCGTACTTGTATTGTTTTAGTTAGTTTATTTGTACTTAGCCACTTGTGGAATGACTTTCACCACGTAACTAAACTAACAATTCATGCTCCTCATAGTTGTAAATATAAAAACTCTATTGAACTTTTACATTTACTATATTCATACTCTAGCTAGCATGTAGATGTACCCTTTCAAGTTTTAGTTTTCTAAGGTGGAGTTGTAATTCAAGAAAATTGTAGAAGGAAACAGTTTTATTTACTGAGGGATATGTTTCTTCAGCAACAAGACTCAGAGAAATGCTTGGCATTGTAACATGCGTCTTTAAATAGAAAGGTCAACATGAAACCATTTTAAAATGCAATGAAGCAGATGGTGAATCGCAAGCTGGAGAGAGATTATATTGAGTATGATTATACTCCATGACAGGGAGATCCTTGTCAGTTACCCCTTTATCTTAAAAGGAGTATTATTGTACTCAAACTTCACTACATTATGGTTTTCGTCACAGCACAGCCAGTAGGTTATGGTTATTCAGTGCTAATGTCTACAGAAGACCATTGGTGGATATGAAACTAAACTATTAGGCATGACTGGTAGGAATACTGTAGCGACCTTAGAAAGGCAGTTCCACTACTTTGACATTCAGTATTGTAGTACAATTTGATTGAGGAAGGGGCATTGGGCCTGAATAATTGAAGCTCATAGAGAGATGCTACTTATTGGAATGTGTTGTTGTGGTATACGAGAAACAGGACTACAAGGTGAAATTAGTTCTTTTGTACCTAATCAAGGTAGATTGGCTTGTTTTATAAACTATTTGGTATTTTGGTTTTATTTGAGGAAGTTATTCATGAATATACTTGATCAGAAATGGATCACAACCTAGAGAGAAGGGGTTAGCCACTTTCTGAAATGTTGAATGGTGCGGAGGAATTTGTATGCATAGGTGTCCCCATAAAATTATTTGCTGTGGGAAGATTAATTTAAGAACTTCAGATTTAGAAGACTAAGATATACTTTCCATAGATTAGGTGTTTGGTTGTTAACCATAAAAATATATGTAAAGGATAAATTGCTTAGACACGACTAGGGATGCTCATACTGGCTTCTTCCTACTGAGAAGTCTAATGTACTGCTTAGCTACCATTTAAATCACAAGGATTAGCCAACAACTTATTAAATGCGTTAACAGGCTATATGTATGTTCTATAGATCCATTGATTGTCATGAAGTGATTCCTTAAAATAACTTCTGGTTAGCAGCAAGGGAGTAAGCCCCGACTGTCCTATAGACTTGATAAATAACTCATCGAGCTACAGAAGAAAATATATAGAACATACGTATAGCAGCAAGGTGATTTTCGCAACGGTCATATTTTTAAACAATAAAAGGGGACTTTATAGCTTGCTTTTGGATCGCTTAGGCAATGACAATGCAATGTGGCCTCACTGTGATATGGGACTCTATAAATAAGCCAATCTACAGAAGAATAAAAATGGAACGGAGAGCTTTCCAATAGTCTTGATGTTAAATAGGAACAAAAGCGGATTCTGGTAGCTTGCTTTGGATCATTCTGATTATTGGCAACTTGATTTCGACAGTTGTGTCATAATACAAGAAGTTCATTAAATTTGGGGTTGACGATGATACTCAGTTTTTGCTCTGTGGTTGGGATGATGTGTACAGCCAAGAGCGTTGGCCTTTAGCCTTAGCCTTAGCCTTAGCCTTAGCAGCCTTGTAGGCAGAAACACAACACTGGCATACTTGCATGTAATAGTATCTTGTGTTACTATAGTTATCTTGTATGTTAACGTTGATATTATTCTTGAATGGAAAGAGGCGGCCAAGTGTAGCCTTATGAGACCTATTGTGCTTATGATAGTAAGTGGGTTTTACAAAATTGTGAATCTCTTAAACTGTAATAATTAGTAGCCACAAAATATGAAGTGATTGGATTAGATCATGAGATTTTTTTCTTATTTTAGATAGCTAACAAAAAGTTAGAAGTTAGTAAGATATTGAGACCTCCCGATGTAAATATCCTAAACTAATAATACATATGATATGAGAGCCCGCAATTAATAAAGTATGAAAAACACTATAGCATACAGAACAATTGCAAACTTCAAAATCCGGAAAGTTACCTTGTTTGGTTGATAATTACTTAGGCCCAGATATTATATGGGTCAGTTACCCTTAATACATTTGAAATGAGTATAATTTTAGATGTGGCACTTACATTAAACACAAATAGCATCTAAATTTTTAACAAATTTTCAGGTGTGTTGCTCCCACCTACCACTTTGATCCCGTTGTTTGACTCAACCAAACCTATTTAAGTTTGACTCTGATAAAAAATAAAGCACACTACAAAGTAAACCCAAATAAACCAAATGAAAACCCAATTAACCAATACTAATAAACAAAACCCAACTCCTACACCAACTGTTCATGCTGTTAATATTTAACTCAATGTCGTGTGGTATGTTGGTCCTAGTTAACTTACAGTTTAGGTATTATTGTTCATTAATTAATGGAAAATATTTTCAGTGAGCACTCGAGTTCCAAATTGATAATATTTCTCTCTTCCATTGTAATTCATATATGTTGTTGTATGCAGTCCTAGTTAACTTATACTTTTTGGGTAATTATTATCATTTATTAACGTGGAAGATACTTTTAGTTAGCACTTCAGTTCCAAATTGATATTTTTTCTCTCATTCATCCTTTTTTTAACGTATTAATAAACAAATTGATTTTTTTTGTGCAATTGTTACTGCTGCCAAAAGTCGCACCAAAATTTGTCTATGAATATCTTGTTGCTTATTTACTCTATTTTCATTTTGAATTTCCTTTATATGCCCATCTTAATGAGTGATTCAATAAGCTTTTGATTCTGCTTAGTTTGCAGTTTGCACACATGGCAGATATTAATAATGTATTTGTTTGTATTTTCCATTGCAGAACGTCAAAGGAAATATCAGATCTAGAAGGCGAGCTTTTGTCCATTCGTAACCTGCTATCTATCCAGGCAGCTTTAATTCATAATTTAGCTGAAGGGGTTCATGTGGATTCCCTGTCTGCCAAGTCTGAGGGATTCATGGCAGATGACATATCAAATGTCGAAGATCGGGAGCCTTCAGATATCGAAAAATGGTTGGTAGAATTCCCTGATACCCTTGATGTTCTACTCGCTGAGAGGAGAGTCGACGAAGCCTTGGATGCGCTGGATGAAGCAGAACGAATAGCTGCAGATGCAAAAGAGAACAAAAAACTGCGTTCAGTTGATATCATGTCATTGCAGACTGCCATTACTGATCATCGTCAAAAGTTAGCAGATCAGCTTGCTGAAGCTGCTTGTCAATCTTCTACCCGCGGGGTTGAGTTACGTGCAGCTGCCTCAGCTCTTAAAAGGCTTGGGGACGGCCATCGTGCTCATACTTTGCTGCTAAATGCCCATAATCAAAGGCTTCAATATAACATGCAAACTATTCATCCAACTAGCAGTTCATATGGAGGAGCATACTCTGCAGCGCTCTCACAACAAGTTTTCTCTACCATTGCACAAGCTGTGAATGACTCTTTAGAAGTTTTTGGAAACGAGTCAGCATATTTATCAGAGTTGGTCACATGGTCTACAAAGCAGACGGAAGCTTTTGCGCAGCTTGTACTGAGGCATGCATTGGCCTCATCTGCAGCTGCTGGAGGCCTAAGAGCTGCAGCAGAATGTGTTCAGATAGCCATTGGTCATTGTTCTTTGCTTGAAAATCGTGGACTGGCACTTTCTTCTGTTCTTATGAATCTCTTCAAGCCCAGTGTTGAGCTAGCACTAGCTGCTAATTTGAAACGAATTGAAGAAAGTACTGCTGCACTGGCTGCAGCAGATGATTGGGTACTTGTATATCCACCTGCCGCCCCTCGTACATCAAGTAGAGCAGCAAGTGCAACATCTAATGTCCACCCTAAGATTTCAAGCAGTGCCCACCGTTTCAATTCAATGGTTCAGGTAAGAACTTTAGGTTCATATTTAGAGTGTGTGATTCATCATCATCATCCAAGCCTTCTCCCATGAGAATGGGGTCGGCTATGGAGCATAATCCATACAAGATTTGACAGTTTTATAATCTGTCGACCTAACATCAACTCTTTATGTTGGTGCTAATTTCCTAGCCAGGTAGCTATGGACAACGAGGGCCATGCCATTAAACCTAGGTGGCCAGTTGGGTGGTAGGTAGACCTACCTTTTGGGTTGCAGTTTAAGCACATGCAACCAAGGTGCACCCTCCGACTTCCCCTAGACTATAAAGAATCTAGACGAAGAGGTAAGATAATATACTTTGCTATGAATATGATGCCAAAGAGTGAAGGATTGACAAGCCGAAAGTGTGTGACTATTACGCAATTTTCCAGCTTGTTATTGCAATGTGTATACATTTTTATGCAGTATGAAGTTACAAGATAATGACTACAGAACATGCAGAAGACTTGTAAACTTTTCCTTTCATCTCTTGCATTGAAGTTAGGAACGAAAGACCTTATTGGAACCCCATTGGGAAATGTAGTCCAGAAAATAAAACTAGAAAAAAACCTATTGGGTAACAAATACAATCACCCCAAACAACAGAAATCCATCAGGAAAATGGCAAACAAAACTACTGAAACCCCAGGAGAAAATGCTTGTTTTGCTTTCCATGAACATCAAATCATCGAATACGAGACAGAAAAAACATGTTACCATAAATTACAGACTATATAAAGCAACCAATGAAAGATGTGAAAAACTAGAAATAAAAGAAGACAAAGCTACGGAGGATAGGGAGAAATTTGTGGAAGAAACCAATAAATGGAAAAACCCTTAGACGAATCAATACAAGAAGCTAAAGTCACTCAAATTGAGAAGCAAACAAGATGTGAAAATTCTACTACAATAAGAATTATATAAAGTTTATAGATTAAAGCACCATAGAGGGAGGGGAGGGGGGGAGGTGAATAGGGTCAAGCTTACTAATCAAGCACAATACGGTTGCTAATGGTAATTTAGAAATTAAGAGTGCAAGAGAAGAATCAATAAGAATACCGACACCCGATATATCATGGTATTCTCCGTGAGGCACTCCAGTCCCGCAACTGTCCCCGACTTTAATCCACTATTATCACAAATAGTTACAACACGAGCTTTGATCCGAAGGCTCGCCAACTTCTTACACAAGAGCTTTGATCCGAAGGTTCTCCGACTTCAATACACAAGAGCTTTGATCCGAAGGTTCTCCGACTTCATACAAGCTTTGATCCGAAGGCTTATACACTTCAACCTCTTTACAAGATAATTTTAATCTTCTCACAACAAATATAAAGATCTCACTTTTACAACTCAAGAACACTCTAACAAAATTTGTGGATAGACAAGTGAAAGCTTTGATAGAGTTGTTTTGTGGATAGGCTTTGGTAAATAGAAAAGTTTTAGGCTCAAAGCATCATCCTTGAATGAAGGGTTCAAGGCTATTCATAACCAAAGCAAAAAAGTGCAAATATGTAACTTTCACTCCGCAGTCAATATATCGCCGGTATACTACAATATACCGTCTGTATACTGTTCTGCAACAACAATAGCTAGAAAAAGAGCCGTTTGAATCATTAATGGCGTTGAAATATGACCGTTAGAATGCTAGTTGTGATGAACCGGTATACCGTAGGTATACTACAGTATACCGTCGGTATGCCGATTCAAACGACAGACAGCTACTTTTATATAAAATTGGTAAACCGCTGGTAAACAACAATATACCACCGATATGCCGATCGTTTGCCAAAAATGATTCGGATTATTTTCTAACATACTTTTCGATTTTATCATCCATTTTTGTGTTTACAATTATTTCTAAGACCCATTACATACTCTAGATAGACTATAGTAGGTACATGCTTCTTCAGAGTCTTGAAATGATGATGGCATGACTTGGCTTCTTCCTTTGTACTGAGATGACTTTTTTCCTTGATGACAGTTGTCCAAAGATACCTAGATTCTGAAATCTGAATATCTTTCGGAGGCTTCGTCCCTAAATTCCTACGGGGGGCATTGTCCCTTCGATCTCCGTCCGTTGACCGGACATCGAAACTTCCGAGTACGTGGTCCCGGAGATGCCATTGGACGGTTTAAAGAAATCTTGTGGGATACTGTCGTCTTTGATCCATCACGATTTCTTCATTATATATGTCCATGTTGATCTTGTTTGTTGATTTTCTACAAATATATGTTAGACGAACAAAGCAATATACATACTAGCAAGTATGATAAATTTGATGCACATTAGGTAGGACTATGATAATTTTAAGTATAAATACAATAGTGGTAGCATGAATATTAGTGATATCATAATGTTAAACTTATCGAATAAATACAATAAAAAAGATAATTAGATCATTGTGCTAACAATCTTTCTCTTTTTTATTATGACAACTCGGTTAAATTTAATATAGATATAATATAAGTTCATATCACTAATATGTAAAACATTAGACACATTTCACTAAAAGGTACAAGTATAAGTATAAATGCTATAATGATTTATAAAGGTTAGTGATGATATAATACTAAACTTAATTGATTTACCATATTAAAAAATATGATACAATTATTGAGCTAACAATAAACGCCTAGAAGAATATCAAAGGTAATTGCAAGACAAAGAATAAGAGAACAAGACACAAAAGAAAAAGAAACAGAAAAACAAACTCATAATACCTAGATCAGCATGGCTTGGAAAACCAAAGATCAATGGTTCTAATTCTAGGAAGCACAAACACTCCAAAAATGTGAGCCATGTCTTGTCAGACACGTATGGGACACAACCTGGACACTCCAAAATACACTTGGACACACTAAAATATGTATCATATGTGTCATTGTGTCCTCACCTTGTCGTGTTGTATTCGTGTGTTGTATTTGTCACGTCCCGACCCGGAAAATCGTTCGTTCTCGCATCGATTTAACCCGAATCGATCGTCCTCGCTGGAGCGTGATGCCGTACGAGTCTGGAGTTGCACCCGTACAAGACAAGATGACAGGTTCTCAAAATGGTTATCTTTGATTCAACATTTAGCAGCGGAAGAAACATAATGTACGAAACAATTATCTTTATTCAATAAGCAGCGGAATTACAAAGACAACAATAGCCCAAATGAATCTCTGCCAGATTGGGTTACAACACTCAAGTTCTCTCTTGTCCACAAAGGATTTTATCGTTCCATACATCATGTCTTCTATATCTCGGCCGCATCAATCCTGTTGCAAGTACGAGCGTCAATGCAGCCGCACGCCTCAAAACGCTACAATATTCCATGCCTCAGTGCGTTCCAACGAAGCTCCGTTGCCAGCAATCCATTACCTGCATCCTGCAAGAAGTCTGGTAGGGGATCAGTACTAATCCTCTCGCGTACTGATCAGACCCACTTGACTAAACCGACATTAAGTAGATATACGAATCGTGCAGCTTAAGTTGTGATCTTTCTATCTTTGTCTTAAGATCGGTTTCATTTCGAAAGCATTAAAGCATGTATTTCATGGCAAGCATGTTATATTTGATTCATGTAAACAACCAAGCAGGCAACATATATATCTCGTGTTCCTTCGTGGCGACTTCTTACCGACGACGCACTCACCCTTGCACCGACGTAAGGTGAATACGCCTACCATCTTTTTCTGTCATGTTATAAGTGATCTTTGTACAGGATCTCTGTGTGCCTGCACTTTCAGCCCATCGTTCTTTAACTATATGAAGGTCATTGGCATTCCAAGTCAGAATGGACTAATTGTTTCTCTTCTCAAATTGGGTAACCCGACGTCCTCCCTGTACGGGTTGCTAGTCCTGTATCCAAAGGACGTCGAACTTACCAACAATTGTGGTATCACATTAGCAGCCGATCGCAATTCGTACCCAAAAGATGTGCACCAATAATGCTTATCCATCCCTCATAGGCCGAACGGTCCCGTGTCCCGGCCAATAACTCGTTCGAGGGAAAATCACCACACCCGTGCACAGACAATATCTCAAGTCGATTCGACCATGCAATACACGTCTATCTCATACAACCAAACATAGTCCGAGTCCGAAACTCATACTTCGCATCATCTCATTTTACTTCCATTTCTCATTCCATACTTCGTTATCATGTCCCAACTCAATGTTCGTCAAACGAACGATCCGAAGGCCCCAAACATTCTAAGGCACCATGCTACATTCAACAGTTCTGTGACATTCGTGCTACAACTGTTCTCTTCACAACGAAGCCATCTTTTTGTAAGTCTCGTGCACATACGCACGCTTTAATACAGTTATTCTCTATTCTTCGAGTCGTGCATTCGATGCATGCCTCGATGTCGTATTTTCATGTTTTATGCTTTAGTGTTCAATGTTCTCCTACTCGTGCACTTGATGCACATCTCGACACGAACTTTTAATGTGCTAGACTTATGTTCATTTTCTCCGACTCATGCACTGAGGCACGTCTCGATAGAGTATTCAATGTTATATAACTCGTGCATTGAGGCACTCGCGTCGATATAGTCTTTCAATGTTCTAGCTCT
Source organism: Iris pallida (assembly GCA_029216955.1). NCBI lineage: Eukaryota > Viridiplantae > Streptophyta > Magnoliopsida > Asparagales > Iridaceae > Iris > Iris pallida. The sequence goes on along the minus strand of JANAVB010028397.1, from coordinate 904,625 downwards.
CTAACTCGTGTACGGAGGCACGAACGACTCGTACACTAAGGCACTCGCCGATACAGTTATCCCATGTTCTTATGGCTTGCACACCGAGGCGCTCGCCGATGCGGTGTTTCGATGTTCTTTGACGACTCGTACATTTGATATACGTTTCAATTCAATTATTCTATCTAGTGTTCGATACGCACTACGATTTCTCTCAATCGAGCCACGCCCGTAGACTAGATAGGTTCACTTAGCATACAACGGTACATTTTAATTAGGCATGACGGAGTAGAAAAAAAATGGTCAAAGTCCTCCCACTTTATGCCGATACGCCTTGTCGTTTCGTCGAGCCGATACGGCTCGATTTCATATCGATTTCATAACTTTGTTGTACGGCCAACTCTTCTGACTTAGCCATTCGAGCACTTTGTGCTCCGTTGAGCTATCCGACTGATTCGGCCTACAGTGTCCATGCCTCAGGCCGTTGCGAGGCGATGTTTTAGTTTTACGAACTCTATTGCAAACGAGACAAAATGTCAACCTCTTATAATTCAGCGTAAAAGTTTAGCATGCACATGAAACCAACTAAAATCAATATTTGTTCGAGTTGGACTTATGCCTTGCGTCGATTCGATTTATTGGATCTTCGAACTGACTCAGTGCTTTTTCTTTCGGGTCAACGTAACACTTACATCGATTCGACTCGATACATTCTTCCGGTCAACGTAACTCTTCGAGTCAACGACTCAGGATAATGCACTGTGCGGAGCGGGACATTACAGTATTCATGCAACAGCCTGGTACAATGTCAAAAAAGCTAGGTTTCAAGTGATTGGTAGCAAAAGAGGAGAGGTGAAGTGACAGACCTATCACTGTCGGTCACGTGAGCGCCATACCTGCTAGATATGGAAGGGCACCACCTCTCATTTTACGGGAGTTAAGGAGAAAATGATTCTCATTAATCTCGTACCGTTGTACCCTTCTTTTGTGAAACCTAAAACATACTCCTAAATTTTGTTATAGACTAAAGCATACTCCTAAATTTTGTTATAGACCAGACTGACTGACTTACTGGTCTGTTTTATTAGATACAAGCCGACCTAGAGTTTCATCTTTTACATTAGATACAACGGTAGACTGGTTTGTCCAGCTGATGCACCAGCCAACTTGTGTAGTCTCTATTGCTGCAAAATTTCGTACACTTTTCACCCTTAGAGGTATAATTATGCAATTTCTAGTTGCAAAGTGGCTTCTTAGTTCTCACCCTTTAGAATACAACATCAACACAAAGCCTTCATCCAGAATTTCTGGGGTCGGCTGGTTAAATCCGCTTCTTCCATTCAGCTCTTGGCTATGTTAAGGGTTATGTCCTCTATAATCCTAAAAAAATCATAGCCTTTTTTAACACTTCAAAACATGTTATCTAGGCTTACCTCTAATCCTAATGGTTCCATTAACTGTTATATTGTTGGTCATCCTTACTGGAGCGTCTATTGGTCTGCATCGGTCTGCATCGTATATGTCCAAACCACCTAAGTTGATTTTCTCTCATCTTGTCCTCAATTGGAGCCACCTCTAATTTTCTGCCGATACACTTATTTATTGTCCTATCATTTAATGTATTGTCACTCATCCATCTTAGTATTCTCATTTTTGGCTGCACTAACTTTCTAAACATGTTGTTTCTCACCCTTTAGAATAATGACTTTTATTGTTAAATATGATTTTTTATGTACCTACCAAAATGACACAGGCAAATGCTACATGTAATGTGACTTTAGATAGTGTTTCAAAGAAGCTAACCTTGTCTTGTTGTATTTGGATAACTAGTGTACCATGTAATTGTAACGTCCATCAAATCAAAATATACTAGACTCACCGTCATTGGTTTGACACTGCTATGGACTCATGGAGGACAATAGATGAGACCCGTTAGGTGTGCTAGGAACTTAGACGAATGATTTGCTACTTTTGGGGAAGTAAGAAATGATATGGTTTTTGCTAATGTTACATAGTATCGGCCGACACCAATCCGATACAGTCGATACCGATATGGTTTGGCATGTCCCAATCCGATTCCGACTGCTACCGATATCGACAGATACTGACGTTGAGGGTCTCTTTCCTAGTCAATTCAGCAGAAAAAAAGAACGAAAAAGACCAATCACTAAGGGTGTAAAAGCATAGTAAGGTTGTAAAAAGTAAAAACATATAAATGAAGAAACTTATTTATTCCAGGCAAACCAATCAATAAGGGTGATTATTATTTTATTCAATTTCAAAACTACTACGATACAACACAAAAATACTTAAATTATGCCTAAATGTATAATATAATTTATAATATTTTTAATAAATGTTTAATAATTATTTGCTTCTCGATACCAAAAAATCCGATACACCGATCCGAAATAGCCGATAGTGCTGATAACGTCGATCCCGATACTCATAGGAATGGTCCGATAGTGATACCAATACTGCGAACCTTGCTTAATAGTGCTTAGTAGAAGAGAGTTAATGCATGTAGCAACCGGAGAAGTGGTCATAATTGATTTTTATTGTGTTACAATTCCTTCTCTCATTTAAAAGACTTATCATATTCAATGGGCTTGTAGGCAATTGATATATGTTTTATTCTTCAAACCAGAATATATCAATTTTCCTCTCCGTAGTTAATTCCTTATATTTTGATATTACTATCAAAATTTTAATTTGTTGATTATATGGTTTAGATCAGCTTTGTCTTTTTACGTTCTTTGGATGCTTATCTTGCTCTATTTGTTTTTCTTCAGGATTTCTTTGAGGATGTAGGGCCACTCCTGAGCATGCAGTTGGGAGGTTCAACTTTGAATGGCCTTCTAAAAGTATTCAATTCCTACGTAAATTTGCTAATAAATGCGTTACCTGGTTCAATGGAGGATGAACAAATTCTAGAAACTTCTGGGAATAAAATTGTTCGAATGGCAGACACCGAAATGCAGCAGTTAGCTCTCTTGGCAAATGCATCTTTGTTAGCAGAAGATTTACTTCCTCGAGCAGCCGTGAAGCTCTCTCCCTTATACCAGGGTAGTGGCATAGAGGAACCTCGTAAAAAAACTCCAGATCGACAAAACCGTATGCCAGAGCAAAGAGAGTGGAAAAGGAAATTGCAACGTTCCGTTGATAGACTGCGGGATAGTTTCTGCCGGCAGCATGCTCTTGATCTTATTTTCGCAGAAGATGGTGACACCTATCTAAGTGCAGAAATGTACATCAATATGGATAATGTTGACGATCCAGAATGGTCCCCATCACCAATATTCCAGGTACAGTTCACTTGTGTTATGGAAAGATCCTTTGTTAGCCATATCTTCTAAGCACCATCCTGCACTGAGATGGTTCCTTATCTTCAACCTATTTCTAAACATATCATCACTTGTTCTCATCTTTTCAAATTCTCCAGTCAAATTGGACATCAATGCGTTAAGGTCGTGGCCTTTATTATATTGTGTTAGTGTTAAAGTCCAAGATTTATAATGCTTATTGTTTGTATTGATAACAGCATAAACTGATCTATACCACTATCATATATTAGTTTATCTGCATAGTTAAGTACCATTCCTTGCATGCCTAACGGACATTGAGCAGTGATATTATGCAGAACATGTGCCCGATAGTTTTGTGTTAGAAAAAGGTCTAGACTTTTACCATCTAGTTTTCTTCCGATTTGCTTTTAATTAAAAACTGTCTTCAAGATCTAACTAGTAGCCATCTTCAAAATCTACAAATTGCATCAGAAAGAGTCATGTCAAGTTGATTATTTTATAAGTCTAATACATTCCATTTAGTCGCTTCCTTGAGGTTATATTATTACTATGTATGGGAATGTCATTCCATTGTAATTCCCTTGAGCAAATCTTATCCATCTTACCTCTCCTTCTAGACTCTTTCCTAGCATACAGGAACTTGGAGGCTTGCTCCTTGGTTGATTGACACAGACATTTTAGGTAGGTCTGGGCACCAGACTTTGGCCTTCAACTAGGGTGTAAACAAAGCAGATAAAGAAACGATATAGGTACTTGACATTTTTTATATGTTTTCTTTTAGTGAATATTAATATATATGTGGATATTATTCATATGCTAAAAATAGCCTACTTATTTGGTTCAAGCGGATGGATATTGATATGGATCATATATTAACAATAAGATTAAAAATTAAAAAGGAACATAAATTCAATCTATAGTTCAAAGATCTGGATTTATGGCTACTATTCAGATATAAATACAATCTCTAATTGTATCTATATTTTTAAACGTACGTATAACTGTCATCCATGCCGAAATATGGTTACAGAGCCCTATCCTATTGTTTCTTTTGTTTTACTCCCCTACCTTCAAGATATAATGGCAAGACTCTTTCCGACTCATGGCTGCTTTGGTTGTAATCCAATTTATTGTGTCAACATCAGTATGGAGCTGTTCATAAAAGTTTCTCCATCTTTTGCTTAGCTTGCTCCACAACCAACCCCTTTCCTATGGAAAACGACTTTACTTCATCTATCATCATCATCCAAGCTTTCTCCCATCTATGGAGCATAAGATTTCCCCATAAAAGAATTGACATAGTTTTTGACTGGCTGTCTACCTGATGCCAACCCTCAATTTTGGTGTCAGATTCCTAGCCATATAGCTATGAGCATGAGAGGGCGACATAGCACCTAGAGGTCATAGATGACCACTTGGCAAGTAGGTAAACCTACCTCTTGGCTACTCAGTTTAAGCTCATGCAACCAAGGAGAACCCTCCCAGTTCCCCTAGTTATAAAAGTCTAGACGAAGAGGCACGATGATTCAAATTGCTATAGGGAAAGATTTTTACTTAAAATGATTTCACTAAGCTAAATGATGCTTCCAAATATTGGACACAATGACATCATTATGAACCTTGAGTACTAAAGGAAATCTTAGTTTGATCTAATAAGACAGTACAGTCTAACTATCGTGATTGCTGTCACATGCAAAAGGACGTTCTGAGACAATATTCACAGCGGATGCTACCTGGGAATAACCATAGTGATTGCTGTGATGGCACCAAGGTATTAGGGAAATGCGGGAGCAGTATTGCAAGAGGTAATTGGTTTCTGGTATAGGTACTTCATGCAACTGCTCATTGTGAAATTTTGTGCATGTTAAGGATTCTGGACTATGAAACACATGGATGGAGGCTGTGACCATTTTGAGGTGCTGAAAATAAAGGATAGTATATTTATTTGCTTGGCGAAATGAATGTAGTGTACAAGCAAATTTGAATGCCAAGGACTCACCCTCAAATTGATAATTTAATATTAGAATTAATTTATATGGTATAGAATACATTAGAACTTTGGGGGTAAATACATTAAGTGTGAGTCCGTGTGACAACAAGATTATCTGATTCTAGAGCCAGAATTGATAGACATGAAACATTGACGTTATAATTGGAGAAATGAGTTGGCTTGAGTTTGATTATAGTCTTGGTGTGTTATCGTTTGTCATGCTACAAAGACAAATGCATCTTCTTTTGTTTTGGTGCTGGGGGCTTAGTGTTGTGTGTGTTGGTGGTAATGCCAAAGGCCAGACGATACTTGAGACGTGTTGGTCGTCAATTAACTTCAATCTGAATCTTCAACCATGACACTGGAATTGGAGGGTTTGAAGCCATTAGAGAATATTGAAGCATACATGGTCAAAAGATGATACATGTTATAATAGAAATGAACTGTAAAAGTATAAGAAGAAAAATAAGTGGGAGTAATGCATTTTTCTGAAGGTAACAGGACAAAATTTTGACCATTTTTTTCCTGAGTGTTGAAGTCCTTTCCACTACACCAAAACTCCAGAGTTCTGGTGATGGTTGAAGTTAATTTTATACTTATTCCGATATTACCCCGCAGGTAAATGCCTATTTTAGGCTGATAGCTTGGCACAAGAAGAAGGGATGATCCACATCATCTTGACTTGATTCTGCTTTCCCTCTTTTCTAAGAATACCAAACAACATAAACAAATCCAGTCCGAGTGACTAGGACTCCGGGTAACTGGGTACCCTGACAGAAAAATGGGTAGTGATCACAAGAATTTGGTTGGGACCTAAATTAAAGATCCATCATGTTCTAAAAAAAACTGTATTTTCTCTCCGAATCATAGAATTCTTTTGCTTATGTTATTATGCTTCTTTCCTTCTTCAGGATGGAAAAACCTTTCGTTTTCTTACTGCTTTGCTTCTTTTCTCATCAAGCACCTTACCTAACCTAGCTACCAGATTAGAAAAGTGACAACTGCTAGAAAAGGAAAGCGAGACACCCGTAGTTCAATAAGTGCCATGGAATGGGTATCTCGATTTAATATTTTATTTTTTACCTATCAGAAAGATATCTTACGATAAGTATGTCTATTATACAAAACAGTAAGTACTAAATAATATTAAGTAGTTAATAAGTGCATGGAATGGGGAAGGACGAAAGCTATTTCATTGCCTCACACCACTCTCAAGAATTGGCACTGCACCCTAACCCTCTGGTCTATCCATGCTCATCTCAGGAAAGGAGATTTTGATGATGTCTAAGAGTTGATGTCACTATTCCCTCGTTGAGGTCGACTTTATATGGGCTTAGCGGGTCCGTTTTGGCCTCCGCTGATTTACACTGGTATAATTTTTTTTTTTTCTGTGAAGTCCTCTTAGAATTACCAGAGAGATTTGAACCCGGCTTGCTTTAATACCATGTCAAGACCCTACAACTACACCAAAACTCTAGAGTTGTGGTGAGGGTTGAGCGTTAAAATTTATATTATCCAATATTCTGATAATTTAAGTTGCTGCTGGTGCGAGCTGAATAACTGTCACTAGTCCACATATTGCAGAGGATTTGGTTTGTATGCTATATGTCCAAGCCAATATTCTGCACTGAGGAAACTTTGCAGTTGCAACGTGGCTAAGACCACTCCTTGGCCTAGTCCTTGGATGGATAACTTTGAGAAGGGATCAGTAGCTCCTTTTTACCCATAAGAGCAAGCATTTTGGGACAACGCCTTAGCATTAGGTGCTCAGTCTTTTTGCTTGAATGAGTTGTCAATACAGCTTGGGAGTTACTTAATGATGTACTGCTGGCGAACCTTAACACCAGATCCAGAAGCTACAATCTTGAGTGCATAATGCATATATGTTATGCATAAGAAGTTCAAACCTTCAATGGAGCATACTATGATTACTTAAGATGGCCATTTGGGGACGTGTCATAATTGCCATAAAGACATACCTGTTGTATGTACACAGGCATCAGAAGTATGCAAGTGACTGCTTCCCTTTTTAGTATAGTTAGATATTTAAATGTTATATGTTTCCTCCCCTATAATATTTATCTTCAATGAACATGGAGAGTTTTGAGGTTGAAATCAGGCACAGATTGTAAATTTTGAATTATTCATTATATTCGAGAAAGATTCAAATTTGTTTTGCTACCATTTCGTGAGTGTGAGGGTGTCGCCTCACACGACGGTAAGGTTTGTTGCTTGCATCTTGGGGGATGGGGATGCAGGTTCGAGTCATGGAAATAGCCTCTCCATATATACGGGGGTAAGACTGCACACATCTTGACCCTTCCTAGTCTCTGCGTAAGTGGGAGCCTCGTCGTAGTGTGACTCCCTGGGTTCCTCTATCATTTCAGGAATGCACATAAAGAACTGAGTTATAATGCTTTGAACAGAGACCTGTTGCACTGTCTCATTAACTTCCTAACTACTAATTGTTTTCAGGAATTATTTGCAAAATTGAATCGGATGTCAATCATAGCTGCAGATATGTTTGTAGGCAGGGAAAGATTTGCTACATTGCTATTGATGAGACTCATAGAGACAGTGATATTATGGCTTTCTGAAGATCAGACCTTCTGGGAGGATATTGAACAGGGGCCAAGGCCTTTGGGACCTAAAGGCCTTGTGCAGGTAAATAAATTTACATCTCAGTTCATCTTGGTAACCTTATTAATATTGAATTAGTAGTAATTTCACTCTTCTTTGTCTTTGTAGTTTTATTTGGACATGCAGTTCGTAATCGTGTTTGGACAAGGTCGATACTTGTCTCGGAATGTGCATCAAGTTATTATCGACATCATAGATAAAGCTATGAATGCTTTTTCTGCTGCTGGACAGAACCCGGATGAGTATGTCCAATAACAACTTCATGACAATAGTTCTCTATCTCTACTTTTTATTTCTTGTCCATATATTTCTGCTTACATTCTAATGCTATTTTTTAATAGCAAAGGGAGCATTGTTTCTTCACGCAGTACTTAGATATGCATAACCTCCAACACTAAGATTGCCCATTAAACAATACTATGTCCTATTTTGAAGTTACCCGTCTCTCCAGAAAATGAAAAGGAGCAGATGGTGTGTTTCAAAACGCAACCCGAAATTGTGAAACCCCATTCAATTTGAAGTGTTTCAGAAACATGATACGTATCTTACGATATGATATAATACCATTTCATTACTTATTGGTGGATTCAATACGATACGTATAGGCTGATAGATTATATCAGCCTAAATTGCACTTATAGGTCGATACGATACCATTATGTTACGCTTCGGTCCCGCAAAATCAAAAGTTGTCACTGGACGTGATGTCGTACAAGTCAAAATTGTACTTGTACAAGGCGTGAACAAACATTGTTTCTCAGAAACAAAGTTGTTGTATCAGAAATAAACATAAAATTGATAGACGAAAGATATATGAAACGATTCTCTTTATTTATAATTTGCAGCGAAATACAAAGACGCTCCATGGCAAACTAAATTATGCCAACTTGGCTTACATTTACAATTATGATACTAATACAATAAACAATGTTCCATACATTATGTCCTTTATTGCAAAGGGAAAACATCCTCGAAAGAAAGCTTTAAATTGCCAAAGAGCTCCGAATGCCTTAGATTTTTCAAGCGATCCTCGATTTTTTTACTCGAGTTTGTAATATATACTTTGAATCTGGATTCTAGAACTAGATAGACTTGTAAAGATGAAACAAAAAAGAAAAGAGGAAATATATTAGATTATGTACCTATATGGATTTAGAAGTATTGACATAAACTCCAAGGGTTACTGTATCATAAGATACATGATAAGATATGCAATTAAAGTTCGTACTATCTATATCGAAATCGGTATCAGACCCTTCCTATATGAGTATCGGGATCAACACTATCGATAGTTTGGATCGCAATATCGAAGTTTTGGTATTAGAAAGTAAATACTTATTAATAAATTATTAAAAATTTAGAAAAACATTTTATACATTAGGCATAAGTTTAAGTTTTTTTTGTGGTGTTTATTAGTTTTTTCTGAAATTGAATGAAATAATAGTCACCCTTGCTGATTTTTTTACCTCTTATAAATAAAATTTCTTCATTTACCTGCTTTTATAACCTTACTATACTTTTACATTCTTGTTGATTGGTCTTTTTCGTTCAATTTTCTCTGCCAAATTGATTAAGAAAGAGACCGTCAACGTCTTTATCGTTTAGTACCAGTAGCAGTCGATATCGAATCAGGACATGCCAAACAGTATCGGTATCGGCCGTATCATCTATATCGGCCGATACTGCAAACTATGTGTGCAATACACGACATGATACACAAGCAAATTGATACACAATACTTATCGTGAAATGACATCATAGGTATCATATATGGCCAATACTGCAAACCATGTGTGCAATACACGGCATGATACACAAGCAAATCGACACACAATACTTATCGTGAAATGACAACCTAGGTATCAGCCCATTTCATGCTGTGTTTCACACTATTTGGAATGAAACCCGTCGAAACCTTGGGAAAGCCTGTTCTATTATATCATCAAGAGAGGTTCAGAGGGATTTCACTTTCAATTCTTCTTACAAACCTCGAAGGGTACCAAGCTCTAGATGTTAAACTATTCCTCTGAATGTTGGAACTTCTACTATGCTCTTGTAGCTAACAAGTTTTTTCAAAAGGTTCCAGGTCTCCAGAGAGGTGGTGCCAACCGTTTTATGCAGTCCCATGGACCCCTTCATGGTTTCATTGGGTTTCACAGAAGCGTAACTGAGAACTCCCTCAAGTTAGCACTAGAATTTCTTTTGTATGGTTTTCATTGCTACAAACTTTTGTACCCTAGTAGTATAAATGATCAACCTGAGGCTGATAATGCTACAGATGCTGTTGAGACCATTATAGTACTTATCGCGTTAAAAACACTTTCTAGAGATGGTCTAATCTGTGAAATGGAATAATCTCATGTGAAGTGGGATAATCTATTTCAACTTGTTCGGATGTAGTAAACTCTATGTGACTACGTCTCTTATGCAGAATAGGCTATGCACTAAAGGCACAAACTTCTCCTCTGTTAAGCTTGAAGCATAATTTGGGACAATATGAACTGGAAGCAGTAGTTTCAGGATGAAGGCATGATGACAATTGAATAGTCATTTAGTTTGACCACAGCCTAGTAACTGAGCAGCAAATTTCCCATTTTGTCAATAATGACACTGATCATTAATAATCTGCCAACCACAACCTAGTAACTCTGGGTTAAACGCTTTGTTGATTTTGTTGTGGAATCATTAAATAATATTCTTTAATTAAAGAGTTATTTGTATTTACCCCCCCAATTGCTAATCCTATTTCTACTTCCCCCCCCCCAATTTTATTTTAATTAGTGTTACCCCCCAATCTTTGGGTAAAGTGCAAATAAACCCTCCTAAAATTTACGTTTTTGCATTTGAAGATCCCTTGTTTAAAAAAAAAGATCCCACATTTTAATTTTTGCACAGTTTGCACCCATGCCATTAACAGACGTTAAAATATGTCTAAAAATACGATTTTATCCCTCCCCCCACTCTCTCCCCCCCCCCCTCTCTCTCTGGTGGTGGGAGTTTGTCAAGCGGGGCCGACCAGAGGAGAGGGAAGGGTGGCCGGTCAGCGGAGGGAGGAGGGGACGGGTCGAGCTAGGGGTGGTTAATTCGGTTCAAACCGAACCGGAAACCGAATTGAACCGAAAATCGAATAAGCAAAACCGAAACCGAACCGAATTGGCCCATAACCGAATCAAACAGAACCAAATTAAATCGGTTCGATTTACGATTTATTTGCACTTTTTGTTTAATATATATAGTACTTATATATATATATATATATATATATATATATATATAGGTTTGGACCGAAACCGAAACCTAAGACCGAAACAGAACAAGAAAATTTAGTATTTTCAAAACTGAAACAAAATAAGAACTTTTTAAAACCGAGCCGAATCTCTTATTCGGTTCGGTTCGATTTTCGGTCCAAACTGAATAATGCTCACCCTTAGGTCGAGCATGGCCGACCAGCGGAGGGGGGTCGGCCAGCGGAGGGAGGAGGGGGTTGGGAGGGCTGGCTAGCGGAGGGAGGTGGGGGACGGGTCGAAGGGGCCGGCTAGCAGAGGGAGGAGGGGCGGTCGAGGGGGGCCAAATAAGAAAAAACCGAACAGAACCGAATAAGAGATTCGGTTCGGTTAAAAAAAAAGATTCGGTTCGATTTCGGTTTTGAAAATACTAAATTTTCTTATTCGGTTTCAGTTTCGATTTTGGGTTTCGGTTTCGGTCCAAAACCGAATAAGAAAATTTAGTTTATATATATATATATATATATATATATATATATATATATATATAAACCGAATAAACAAAAATCGAACCAATTTAATTTGGTTCGGTTTGATTTGGTTATGGGCTAATTCGGATCGGTTTTGATTTTGCTTTAGTTTTTATATATATATATATATATATATATATATATATATTTATATATATATATATATAAGCAAATGACCTCTAGCCTAGTGGTTAAGAGAGATGCATGCGGCCCAAGTGGTCGGGAGTTCGAGCCTCAGTGGAGGCGAGTTCGCCACAAGTACCCATTGCTTCAAATATATATATATATATATATATATATATATATATATATATTACAGATATATACTAAATAAATTTAGGTATATTTAAGTACTATATATATTAACAAAAAAGTGCAAATAAATCGAATAAACAAAAATCGAACCAATTTAATTTGGTTCGGTTTGATTTGGTTATTGGCCAATTCGGATCGGTTTTGGTTTTGCTTATTCGATTTTTGGTTCGTTTTGAACCGAATTAACCGAATGCTCAACCCTAGCTCGACATGTCCCCTCCTCCCTCCGCTGGTCGGCCACCCTCCCATCTCCTCTAGTCGGCCCCGCTTGACAAGTCCCCACCATCGGAGAGAGAGGGGGGAGGGGTAAAATTGTATTTTTAGACGTATTTTAATGTCTGTTAATGACATGGGTGCAAACTAAGCAAAAATTAAAATGTGAATTTTTTTTAAACAATGGATCTTCAAATGCAAAAACACAAATCTAAGGAGGGTTTATTTGCACTTTACCCAAAGATTGGGGGGTAACACTAATTAAAATAAAATTGGGGGGGAAGTAGAAATAGGATTAGCAATTGGGGGGGTAAATACAAATAACTCTTAATTAAAATGCAGTAGTTTTTGCTCATGTACAGAGAAGTTATGTATATTCCATTTTCCTCCTTGACTGGTGAAATATCTACCACTACTCAAATTTCCAAAATAGACCTAGTTTGTTATTGCAATGCTAATATTCATAGTATATATAATAGCTTCATAGAGAATTTTAGTGCAGAACTTCAGAAGGTAATTTAATTCTGTATGTTTGCAACATTATTTTCGTCCTCTTGAGATTATTATATATATAATATGTTCAGAATTTAAGTGCAAAACTGTGAAAGGTAATACAATTCTGTAGATGTATAATAATTGTGCAGTTTCACCTAATATTGTAAGCTTGACATCATCTAGTCCTGATGACTTGAACTATATGCTTGTGTATAGAACAACAAAAACCCTTTATCCCGAAATAACTTGGTCGCGTATTTGGATCCTTTTGTGTTTGCTCTCCTAAGGCCCAATTTATCTTTAACAGTAGCAACTACCGTATCCTTGTTTTAAATCTCTATCCATCTTTGTTTTGTACTATCCCTGCCACCTAGTTCTAGCAGCTCTTTAACTAATATGTTCTCTCTCTCTTAACTATTCTCTGTCACAGATGTCCAAATTGCCTCAAACAATGTTATCTAATCCATCCTCATTCCTTTATTACATGCATCCTTTCGGAAATTCGGTTACTTCATGCATCCTTTCGGAAATTCGGTTTATTTCAATTATTAATATCTTCTTGCAACCTTTCCCTTCAACTTCTCTGTATAACTGTATGGCTATCACTGTGTTTAAAAATTCATGTAAACATTTGTAATGACTCTGCTTAGATGCTTACCTTCTTTTTTCTTCTCCTTTTAATGCATATAACCTTCTTAAATTATTTATTTAATTTAATGCATATAACCTTCTTAAATTATTTATTTAATGAGAAATTTTGAGTTGCACCCCACAATATTTAACTATATTCAAGGTGCACCCCACTGTTTTATCATAATGTACAATACCCCCACTTCCGTAAAAAATAACGGTCAACTCCATTGACCGTTAATTTTTGACCGAAATGCCCCTTCTATTTTTCCAAGCTGGCGAGAGGGAACTGGTAATAATGGTGATTTGCTAGGGGTATTTCGGTCAAAATTAATGGTCAACAGAGTTGACCATTAGTTTTTGACGAAAGTGGGAGATATTGTACATTATGGTAAAACAGTAGGGTGCACCTTGAATATGGTTAAATATTGTGGGGTGCAACTCAAAATTTCTCTTTATTTAACTATGTTATGTCATTTTTTATTTGAGATACTTTATATTAGAATTTAACCTTCTCCTTTTTCCTCGGGCAGGTTCCTTTGTCACTTACATTTGTGTCACCACATGTATTATACAAAGCCAGCATGCTGTTCGGTCCCTGCTATTCTAGCTCCTGTTCCATTCAATATGATTTTGAATAATTTTTTATGTCAATTTTCAGTCGTTTTTAAAATATAACTTGTCTTGTGGCCTTTTGATTTGTTCTTATTTTCTTGCTAGCCCCAAGAGACTTCCATAATTGCTAGTGCAGTGTCAGTCACTGCCATAAATACATTAATTCGACATTAATCCGAATGATTGCACAACATTCTTCCCAATGTGCTCTTGCATGTCAATGAATGCACCCAACTACCCTCAATTTCATATTCTTACTTTCATGAGCTGCTTCTCTCTTTCCATCAAAGTGTTCAATATGTGGCAGATTTGTTGCTCGTTTTTGTCTTCGCTCTCTTTTACTGGAAATTGACTATGACACTACATACCACTGTATATATCCTTGTAATCCAGAAATTTGCAATTTTGTTATATTCAGGTGTTCAAATGATTGTAGTTTTGGTTCCAGGTTTACATTTACCATGTAACTTTTTGTAGGCTATTCCGTGAATTGAACTTGAATTATCAAATCCACTTGCAGGGTTCTTCCTGCTGATGATTGGTTTATTGGCATTGCCGAAGAAACTATAAACAAGATAAGTGGGAAATATGCGATGGCCAACGGAGAGAGAGAACCCCACAGCCCGACCGCCTCAGTATCCGCACTGTCCATGTCATCGGTCAGGTCCCACGGGAGTTCCTAGTTGTGTATATTTCTCTTGTAAACAGGTCCTCTGTATCATTAGCCTTGGTTTATTTTTTCTTTTTTTTTTCTATTCGATCTTCCTTTCTTCGGGGTGTCACATTTTTATCATCATTTTAGGCGCTGTTTGGTCTCTGTCTAGCGTGTCGCTGTAATATATTTTTTGGGGAGTTTGAGTCTGTAAATGATGCATGCTTGTATCACCAGTCCAAACTCCACATTTGTACCATTCTTTCCCCTCTTTTAATCATGGTCTTTATAATAATAATCCTTTTTTTCCATTTTTTTTTTTTTTTTTGGTTTTGAGCTGTAAAACTTAATCATCTCAACGTTCTTTATGCATGTATCTATATATTCGTCCCATCTTTTTTTTTCTTTTCCATTTTGACTTAAAATTTGAGTTTCTGTTCTGTAAAGTAAGTCGACTAATGATGCTTCGAAGGAGGTGCGTGGATGAAAATTAAGTGCTCTCTGATTACTGACCAACTGTACATTGCAATTGTCAATATATCTGACCTACTTCATGTTATTGGATCGACAACAGTGCATTGCTCAAAGGATGGTATGCTGAGCCGTTTCTGATACTATAAAGATCCTGTACAAATACTAAAAAATGGTTAATTTTTTTATCACTCTAATGTTTTTTCTTACATTTTTGACATTTTAAGGATTATGTTACTGCAGTTTCTAAAAAGAATAATGTTATTCGTGCCTCCAAAATGTCCCTCCAAAATCTTTCTTACGTGGCAGCTACCAATCTCTCTCCTTATATGGCAGCTGCTAGCTGCCACGTTAGTTGACATGGCAAATTCTAACCAAAAAAATAATTATCCAATTTTTTTAATGTTTATATGAACATTAATATTAATTTTAATTCAAATGTTAATGTTAATATTAACGTTAATGTTAATATTAATGTTAACCTCTAATCTTAATTTAATTTTAATTTTAATACTAATTTTAATGTTAAAAATTAATATTAATTTTAAAATATGTCTATCAGCTAGCATGTAAGCTGTCACATAAGGAAGAATATTTTGGAGGAATATTTTAGAGGGATAAATTGCATTTTTTTTCTTCTAAAAATTAGGAAAGTCTAAATCTAGAAATAGGGATTTCACACTAATAATTAACATGGAGGTTAAAAATTTGGAGACCTTTCGGGTTTTACGGTCGTGTGCAATCGTCAGGGCCGGCCCTGCGGTTTGGGTTGCCTTAGCCAAGAGCTAATTTTTGTTGCCCTTTACCCTTATTGAAATATAAATGTTTAATTTGGATTTTTGTTGGACCGGTCCTAAGAAAACTAAATGGCCTGGGGGGTTGCCCTATGGAGGGGGGTTGCCCAAGCCCGAAGTCTTGTCAGGCTTACCCCAGGGCCGGCCCTGGCAATCGTACCGTTTTTCTCAGAAAGGCTTGATGGTATGACTATGGGTCTGTAACATTTGATCCTTCTATTGTGGAAATATCTACGTATATGGAAAATCAAGATTAATTCAGGTTGAGAAACGAATTTTCATCATAGCTATGATTTTCTTCAAGACGTGGTATACAATTTTAAGCAGGCATGTGGCTGTTTATTGCTCAAGGCTTTCAAAGTTTGATTCATGGCAAACTAACAGGAATCCTGTTGGCTTCATATTGATATATGAATGTCAAATAAGTAAAAACTTAAGAGTAGCAAATCTCAATCATACACTCTGATTTACAAAATATTTTGAAATATCATTCACAATAGCTAATGTTCTGAAGCAAATATTTGTCACTTCCACACACACACACACACACACACACACACACACACACACACACGCACGCACGCACACACAAATTTTGGCATCATTTTTTATTTTGAAGACGAAATAGTAGAAGACTTAGGCCTCGTTTGGTACACTGTAATATAATCGCAATCGTAATATAATCAAATAAAAAATAATATATATTTTATTCAATTATATTGCGATTACGATTATATTACAGTGTACCAAATGAGGCCTTAATCAAAGATGTACTTCATAAAAGTTAAGACTTCATGATATACATATGAGCAATGGATTGGAAAATAGAGAGTAATAGTAGTAATGACTCTAATGAGCAGCTTCGCTCAAGCAATCAACTCAACTTCACTTTATTGTCGAGTAATTACATACATTTCTTGATTGTCTTTTGTTAGTTTGTTTCGTTTGTATTTTTTGAAGATCCATAAATTCCATAACTTCCTGCAAAAATACAAATAAGCATTTTCTTTGTTTCCCTAGACAAAATAAATTGTATATATGTTGGGTTTTGGTCTTTTTCATTGGAATTTTAGTCCCACATCGGCTAGACCAAAGGAGTTGTATCTCTATATATTAGCTATGCTATTTTAGAGATGCACATGTGGTGTGGAGGTGCACATGGGTGTGACATGTGAGATTATTTTTCTAATAAAAAAAATGTTAAATAAACAATTGAAAGCATTCATGCTTTTTGCTCTTGGGAAATCGGGACTTAGCGACTCGGACTCGGGCTAATGGGCTTATAAGGCGTAATGTGGCGTTTTGTTGGCGCACTTTGCACTTAGCATCGCCAGGTTGCGCGACCAGGTGCGCGCCCAGTTGCGCGGGTGGCGCAAGTGGCTCAGTGCGCGTTCAACGCGTGGTGTACAAGACGCGTGGGGTGCGCGAGGTGCGCAACTTGCTTCAGATCGTGCCTGTGCATGATCTGAGCGGTTACTGCACGTTCGGAGTGGTTATTACCACGTCCCGAATATTGTGCTAACCGGGGCAGTTGCTACTCGGGCCTATAAAAGGTCTCTTCTCTCTCACAAGCAGTACATAGAGCATATACAAAGAGTTACGAAAGTTTACAAGTGTTTCTTAACACAAGTAAATAGAGGCTGTGAGAGAGAAGAGAAGGTGCGTGGCCCAGGTTGCGCGGCCCAGGTTGCGCGACCAGGTGCGCGGCCCAGGTTGCACGACCAGGTGCGCGCCCAGTGGCGAGCCCAATGGCGCAACCAGTTGCGCGCACAGGTGCGCGCCCAGTTGCGCGGGTGGCGCAAGTGGCTCAGTGCGCGTTCAGCACATGGTGTACAAGGCACGCGGGGTGCGCGAGGTGCGCAACTTGCTTCAGATCGTGCCTGTGCATGACCTGAGCGGTTACTGCACGTTCGGAGTGGTTATTACCACGTCCCGAATGTTGTGCTAACCGGGCAGTTGTTACTCGGGCCTATAAAAGGTCAGAGAGTTACGAAAATTTACAAGTGTTTCTTAACATAAGTAAACAGAGGCTGTGAGAGAGAAGAGAAGCTTTGTACCAGCGTTGCTTTTGCACGGGAGTCCGTGTACGATCCGAGGAGTCAGAAGAGCAGAAGTGTTCCAAAGTTCTCCGACGAACTTGTTGGTTCCTGGAAGCTATTCGTGTGGGGCAAATATAGCTTTGAGCAACGATGATCATTCACCCCAGCAGGATATCTATCCATCAATCGCCAGTCATCTTCTTTGCTGTTGTGGATTACGAAATCTTCTTAGATTCTCGTAATATCATATGTTGCTGTAACGAGATCTTCTTAAATCTTCGTTATACTTGCGCAACCTTCCTCAAAGTGTTGCGTTGGAACATTGTTCTTACAATTGTTTCATATTCTCAGTTTTCCATCAAAAAATTGTGCCCCGGCACTAACAATTCCAAAGCTATATTGCTACGATGGAAAATTTTAATGCTTCACTCCTCAATACTGACTTTTATAAGTTAGAAAAGTTTGATGGAGAGCATTATCAAGTCTGGAAGAGGAAGGTTTATCTCACTCTTCAAGTCAGAGACGTTGATCACGTGCTTCTTGAAGAGGAACCTACGGTTCCAGATGTTGGGTCTGCTGCCGCAATCACTGCGGCTACTAAACTTCAGGCCAAGTGGAGAAGGGAGAATAGCATTTGCAGGCTGCTTATCCTGAATGCTATGGAGGATTCCCTAGCAGAATCCTACAGTAGGAAGACTATTGCCAGAGACATATGGGAGTCTCTGGAGAAACTGTACGAAGAAGACAATAACAGGAGCAAGATATTTGTGGTTGAAAAATATCACAAATGGCTCTTTAATGACGAGATGTCCATGCTGCCATAGGTGAAGGAATTCCTGAAGCTGCGACAGAACCTGGAAAACGAGGCAATGCCCCTCCCCGACAAGTTTGTTGTTGGAGGGATTGTCTCAAAGCTCCCCGCTGGGTGGAGTAAGTTCTATGCAAACATTCATAGGAAGAAGCTTGAGATCAGCCTTGAAGATCTCTTGCAGGAAATTTATGTTAAGGACCAGATGCGGGCTCAACTGAAGGTGGACACACTGTCCAAGCAATTGGCTAACGCCAATCTGGTTCATACCAAGGAACCAAGGAGAAAGCAGGCGGCTTCCCACAGTAAGAAGAAGGACCCTGACAATCTGAAAGTCAAGGGAACTTCGTTGAAGCAAAAGAAGCCAAAGTCACATTTGGCTTGTTTCAAGTGTGGCAAGAAGGGCCACTTCAAGAATGAATGCAAAGCAAAGACCAAGCAATCAGAGTAAGGAGAGCCTAGTAAGGTATCTATGATCACTGACGTTGTTGCTATGATTGCACAGGTTGATGCGGTAGGGACTGACTCTGGCTGGTGGGTAGACACTGGAGCCACCTGCCATGTCTAGTCCAGTAAGGAGTAGCTCACCACCTACACACCTACTTCTGAAGTGGTTATGGTGGCGAACCAAGCACAAGCTGAAGTGCTCGGGATTGGAACGGTGGTATTGAAGCTGACTTCTGACAAGTCTCTGACGCTTCAAGGCGTGAAGCACTGTCACGCCCCAGTACCGATATACGGAGACGGACTAGGCCAGCTACTCCATATGAGGTATATAAACGCCATACGGCGATCATGGCTGTCAAGAGACAAGGGGTGCATGCTACAATCAAGTCTCCTATGGTCTCACAAAGCATCTAGGTCTCAATCAATCAAACAAGAAGCAGTAAATAATGATCATATAAGATAAAGCAGTAAGGCGTCCCCGACGCATTATCAAAATGATCATGAGGATCTAGCTTTATAAGTTAGCTAGCCCAGAGAGTCATAGGTACATAATTGTATTCAGCTGCAGCCTGATTTAATTATAAATTATACAAAGACAAAATATCCAGATTAGCCGGCTAAACAGGTGCCGGTGGCTAAACGCTAGAACATAAGTAAAGATACTAGAGTGGTGGGGAAGAAACCCACTCGAGTCCTCCGCCAGCCATGTTCCTAGTTGCACCATTGACGTCGGAAAGGAAGTTTGGATTCTCAGGCGCTGCTACGAGATCTGGCCAAACAAAACCAGCGGGGTCAGCCCCGAATAGCAAGTACCACAAGGAAGCACAAAAGAGTGAGATAAAACCCAAGCATAAAATAACAATACTAGTAATAATAAAAGCTTCCGGTCGTAACCTCGGTCCACAGCCTGTCCTAGCACGATAGCCCAACCCAACAACCAAATAAGGACATGGGTTGGACCACGCACCATGACAGTCCATGTCCCTCGGCTACTAACGGAAGTTACAAGGCACAGTCAAGTCATTTTTCAAGCGGCCATTCATTCATGCGGCTTTCTATATTTGGTGGAGTTATCCCCGCGATATTGATTAAAAGGAATCCTCAGATCGTGTCAACCCAGCAGGGCTAGCCAAACCATAAGACATATAGCACATTGATTATGCATCGATCCCCCGGAGGGCTACCGCGCTAAAACATATAACACATAGCTCGTAGGAGTCGGATATAGCCATCCGCTATAGGCGAGTGAAACCATATTCGGGGCGGCCAACCCGACACGTCAGGACTGGGCCTGGGGTGGCTAGTATGGCACGATCTCGGGATTCTTCCCACCCAATGCATCTACCAAGTTAGTTGCCTAGTTATTCCCTAGGTTATCCTCGGAGTTCACATGTTGTGGTCACATGCTCACTCCCCTATATGTCGTACATTGTACGAGTACCCCAAGAAGGGATCCGTACTGGCTCATAGAGTCATACATATGTACCCCCTTCTTGATGTAATGCAACACACAATACATACCACATTATTGCTACTGACCAATCGCTATGTAAATGCTGAACTCTTGGAGGTACTGACAGGTAAAACATAGGAACACTTAGCACTTAGGATAGCACATCGGTGCTCACATAGATTGTACCTTAGTACACACATAGAATTATCTAGCATACGCATAGGAGTCAGATCAGGAATGAGGACCAAGACACAAGAGAAAATATAACAAGAAGGCACTATGAACTTAGGGTATGAAGTGCTCGTAAGTCATGAAGATTCTTGAAGCCGAGACAAAGATCTACAACTTTCATGTTGGAAGTTGGGAGAAATCTGGTCATAATTCAGACAAATAGGGCATAAAACAACCAAAAACAGCCAAAATAGGCACTATACGGCACTCCCATATGCGGCTCGGACACTATACAGCACTATGCGGTACTATACGATACTCCCATATGCGGCTCGAACACTATACGACACTATGAAGCACTCTTATATGCGGCTCGGATACTATGTGGTATTATGCAGCACTTCCATATGCGGCTCGGACACTATGCGGCACTATGCGGCACACCCATATGCGGCTCGAACACTATGCGGTAGTATACGGCACTATGCAGCACTTCCATATGCGGCTCGACACTATGCGACACTATGCGGTACTATGCAGCACTCCCATATGCGGCTCGGCACTATACGACACTATGCGGTACTCCCATATGCGGCTCGGACACTATACGGCACTATGCAGCACTCCCATATGCGGCTCGAACACTATGCGACACTATACGACATACCCATATACGGTTCGGACACTATGCGGTACTATGCGGTACTATGCAGCACTCCCATATGCCGCTCGGACACTATGCGGTACTATGCGACACACCCATATGCGGCTCAGACACTATGCGACACTATGCAGCACTCACATATGCGGCTCGGATACTATACGGCACACCCATATGCGGCTCGGATACTATGCGGCACTATGCAGCACTTCCATATACGGCTCGACACTATTCATGAAGCACTATTCATCGTCCCTGCCAAAAGCAGGACAGATGACATAGAAAATGTCCAAATATTGTTTTGGCCATAACTTTCTCAAAACAAGTCGAAATCTAACTTTTCAAAGGTCAAAAATGTGTAGAATCAAATTTCCTACAACTTAGGACTATTAGTTTTTGAAAATAACTAAGTTTGATAGATCAAAAATATGTAAATACATAAAACTCTAGTTTTAGAAACTTAGATCTACATAAAACTAGCCATTAGAATCAAAAACTCTAAGAACTAAACTTGTAGAGAATGAAGAGAAGAACAATATAGACAAATAATATCAAAGAAAAAAATCAAGAATGAAAAATGCACAAATCTCCACTTTTGAGCAAGTTGTACTTGTCTAAGGATGGTGGTTGAGGGAAATAAATGTGAGAGTGAATGAGAAGAGAGAGAGTAAGGAAGAGAATATAAATAGGGGTTGGCTTGGCTTAAGAAAACCCTAATCTCTAAACATGTTCTAACCTTTCCACTAATGACATGCTTAAAAGCTACATGCAACCATTAAATAATATTAAATAAAATTATACACATGCTAAATACGGGATACCATGTACAGAATTCATGAAAGAATACGTATATCAGGATCGGGAAGTGACAAGCACGTACCTGCTATCGCCAAGAACCTGATCTCAGGAGGCCTACTCTGCAACGCAGGCCTTAGGATGGACATCAATGCTGGCCAGATGGTGATGTCTATCAAGAAAACATATTTCGGAAAAGCTTTTTATACCAAAGGAATGTTTAAAATTCAGCTTATAAATCAGTCCAATGTTATTAATGCAATTACTCCTTCTGCTTATACTTTTGAGTTATGACATAATAGACTAGGGCATGTTCATTATAAACGAATAAACAAAATGTCTAGTCTAGGGCTGATCTCCAAGTGTGGGGGTAAGTTAAAGAAATATGAAGTTTGTGCTCAAACAAATATCACAAGGAAATCTTTTCCTCGAGTTAATCGAAGTACAGATCTTCTGGAGTTGGCACACTCTGATATCTGTGACTTCAAACAGTTCTCTACAAAGGTCGGGATGAAGTATTTCATAACCTTCATCGATGACTTCTCTAAGTATGCGTTCGTCTATTTGCTGAAGGCTAAAAACGAAGCATTCGAAAAGTTCAAGGAGTTTAGAGCCGAAGCTGAGAAGCAGACTGGACAACAACTCAAAAGAATAAAAATTGATCGAGGTGGGGAGTACAGGCTCATGAATTCGCATCGTTCTGCAAAGAACATAGAATTGTCAATGAGACTATGGTTCCGTACTCTCCTCAATCAAACGGAAGTAGCGGAGAGGAAGAACGGAACGTTAACAGAAATGATTAACTCAATGATGTTGATTGCGGGTCTTCCTAAGTGCTACTGGGGAGAAGCTGCATTGACGGCCACTTTTATTTTAAATAGAGTGCCTTATGCAACTTCAGACGTTACTCCTCATGAACTCTGGTTCAAGGTTAGACCTAACTTGAATGTCATTCGAGTGTGGGGGTGTCTGGCATATGTCAAGCTTCCAGATCTGAAGATTCAGAAGCTTGGGACATGGACTACTAAGACTATCTTCTTGGGGTATGCCGAGAAGAGTGATGCTCGAAGATTTCTTGATATTGAGTCAAATTATATCATTGAATCTCGTGATGCAGAATATTTTGAAGACAAATTTGCAAGGCACAAGAATATTGTTCTTGCGGATGTACTGGAGAACAATGAGAGTGCGCAGGAAACTGAAGTCTTCAATGAAGATGTGGTCCAAGAAGATGTTTGTCACGACCCACACCCGTTTTTTCGGATACGAGACGAGTCCAAGTCCAGCCTACGCCGCAGTGTCGGCGGTAGAACGCTGTCTAATATACACAAGTCACAGAGTCTATAGAACTAACATGACAGTCTAGATCTCATCCACAGAAATATGATACAATCAACTTCAATAAGTACACATGAATAGCAAAGAACTGAATACTGGATAATAATATCAAATGTACTGAAATATTTCCAAGTTATTAAGAATCCAAGTCACGTCTGATGGATACAAATCTACTACCAATGGACGAAAAAGTAAAGACATAAAATAAAATAAATTGAGTCCATACTACACTAAATATCAATGACACCATCAGCTGCAATCGTACCGTGGTGCGGCTCATACACCTGCTCGTCTGCACCTGGATCAACCTCGGCTAAACCTGAAGAGATTATCAGGTCCTCAGAGGACTAGCAAGATACAGGAAGAACAAACCACTATAACATTAAATAATATGCATAAAGGGGATGACAGAAATATGGCACTCTACAGCTAAACAAATACATGACAACGCAACATCAAGGACAGTGTTCAACACTTGGGCTAACAGACATGGGTACCATGACAATCGTAGCTCATCTGAAACTAACGACCAATAAAATAATCACAATCGCATCTCCTCCGAGAATAACGACCAACAGAATATCATAACCGTAGCACGAACTAACGGCCAACAGAATCATCAATACAACCGAAGCTCATCTGAACTACCGGCCAACAGAAACTATCATATAGCCCACATGCCTAGTAAATGTCCTCTATGTCACAAGGAACTATACGGGTGTCCAGTCAAGTCGAATCAAGTCAAGTGCAACTAATAGGTCAAGACATGTCAAGTAAATGTGACTCAGGACAAGACAATACTACCAGGACCTGTACATGGAGTAACAGTGATATACTGGATAAAGTAAATAATGTATGTGCACGTAAATGAAGAAAATATCACTGACATGAAAATAAGAAGCAGGTAATAAAATGTGACAGGAAAGAAACTGCAATACAGAAAAATGCATAAAAATACTGTAGAGTGGTCAAGGTATACTTGCCTGAAACCTTGCACAAATCGTAGTCACAAGTCAAGGATGCGAGAAACGTCGATCTAGAAGCTGCCGATCTATAACATACATCGCACCACGAACCGTACATGAAAACCACAAGTCAATTATAATGTTCTAGTTCTAAATTCATGGAACAATGGCTAGTTGGGTTACTAATCTAATAATAATTAATTCTGAAATAAATTACTTAAAAATATTATTTAACCTAATAATTATCTAAATATAATCTAAACATGTAAGTTTGGTCATCAAAAGTCATGTTTCCAATTTTGGAAACCATAACACACAAATCGAGGCGTGCCATTGACTATATAGTCAAATATCATGAACTCTAGATTTTGAAAGTGCACCTTGGTAGATTTCAGTGCCACAAGTGCGCTGGAATCAACCGTGCCGCAAAATCACGTTTTGGTCAAAAGATATCGCCGTTATGGCTAATCGTGACCAAAACGGTGATCAACCGATCAATTCTGAGTTCAACAGAATAACTAAAATACTAGATGAACGAAATAATTTTTGAAAAAAGTATAAGTCGTAGAGCTCTGTGTTAGCTTTCCGAAACTTCAAACGGTTCATGATTTCAATTTCTAGTTCTCCCGGAATCTCGAAAACACCGAAATGTGTCAAATTTCGGACAACTAGCACTCTACGAATTTTTCAGAAATTTAGGTTCAGAAATTACAAAAATAAATTACATATTCAGAAACTATACCTCAATACGCTTCCAAAAAAAAATTGCGCGCAAAAAGCACGTCGGGGTTGGCAGAAATCGGTTCGGGAAATCGGAAATCCTAGATGAGTTCTCCCACAAAAGGCTGCTGGAATTTAATTAGGGTGGGCGAATATATATATATATATATATATATATATATATATATATATATATATATGAGAGAGAGAGAAGCGGTCACTGTAGCAGTTGGCGCCGACAGGTGGGCCCCCCCGTGTGGATTTCTGGATAATTATTTATTTAATTCAAAAAATCATTTAAAAATTATTTTAAGTCCAAATAAATCAAAATAAATTGCAAAAAAATTCAAAATAATTTTAGAAAATATTTCTAAGTGTCTAGAATATAAATAAAATATTTAACATAAAATATTATCGTGTGACCTCGCAGTAAATTCCAAAAACCTATAAATTATAAATTCTATATGTTTTAATTATATAAAAATTCCCAAAAATTTTGAAAAAAATCCAAAAAAATCTAAAATATTCTAGAAAATATTTTAGTCATTTAGAGCCCAAATAAAAATATTTGGTCCAGAAATACCCCTGTATGACCTTACAGTAAATCCTGAAAGTCCTTAAAAATAATAAAATATTAAATATTAAATACCTAAAAATATCCAAAAATTGTAGGAAAATATAAAATAGCTAAATAATACATATATAAGCTATCTAGAGGTCATATGACCTTAATATGGTCATAGCCCACCTACAAGCTTTGACATGACTCACAATGACCATAAAATTAATCATAAACAAATAAAATTAAAAAAATTAAAAATTTGGAAAGTGGGCTTACAATGTTGTTGTTGAAACAATGATTGAACCAGAACAAGCTGACCGTCGTCAGCTAAGCGTGTGAGAGGCCGAAGGACTTCGAAAGTGACTTTGTCACCTATCATGTGGAAGCAGATCCGCTTACCTATGATAAGGCGATAAAGACCAGAGACGCGATTTTCTGGAAGGAGATGATTGACAATGAAATTGATTCCATCACCTCAAATAACACTTGGGTGTTGGTTGATCTTCCTGAAGGAGCGAAATCCATCGGATGCAAATGGATCTTCAAGAAGAAGATGAAAGAAGACGGAACTATTGACAAGTTCAGGCTAGGTTGGTAGCCAAGGGATTTTCTCAGAAGCATAGGATTGACTACTTTGACACGTATGCTCCAGTAGCCCGGATGACCACCATCAGAATGTTGATTGCTCTCGCAGCAATACATAAGATGGTGATACATCAGATGATGTGAAAAGCTTTCCTAAATGGCTAACTGACCGAAGAGATTTACATGCAACAGCCAGAGGGATTTGTCGTCAAGGGTCTTGAAGACAAAGTCTGTAAGTTGGTAAAATCTTTGTACGATCTTAAACAGGCTCCCAAGATGTGGCATGAGAAATTTGAAAAAGTTATAAGGTCAAATGGCTACATGGTCAGCGAGACGGACAAGTGTGTTTACACGAAGTTTGCTGATGGAAGAAGTGTGATCGTTTGTCTGTACGTGGACGACATGCTTATCCTAGGTACGGATATGGGTTATGTCACGGAGACAAAGAAATTTATCTCGAGCAAGTTCAGTATGAAGGACTTGGGGGAAGCTGATGTGATCTTAGGAATCAAGATCATCCGGACAGACACTGGACTAGCGCTGTCACAGTCTCATTATATTGAGAAAATGGTCACTCGTTATGGGTATCGGGATCTTTCAGGGATCGATACGCCGTAAGGTATGATCTGAAACTGAAGCCTAATTCAGGGAAAGCGTCAGCAGCTGGAGTATGCAAGCATAATCGGGAGTTTGATGTATGCTACTACTGCCACATGGCCTGACATAACTTTTGCGGGAATGCTGAGTCGTTTCACGAGCAACCCAGGTGTTGAACACTAGAAAGCTGTGAAACGGGTTATGAGATATCTAAAAAGACTCAGACATATACACTGTACTACAGCGGCGATCCGCCAGCAGTGGAAGGCTTCAGTGATGCCAGCTGGTGCTCAGAGGTGGAGAGCGAGAGGTCCACAGGTGGATTCATTTTCACAATAGGTGGAGCTACTATATCGTGGAAGTCGAAGAAGAAGACTATGCTCTTGTCGCCCTATAACCAGAATACTGTAGAGGGAGACGGACACAGCCAGCTACGT
The DNA here is from genome assembly GCA_029216955.1 of Iris pallida. Lineage (NCBI taxonomy): Eukaryota > Viridiplantae > Streptophyta > Magnoliopsida > Asparagales > Iridaceae > Iris > Iris pallida. Next base: position 877,194 of record JANAVB010028397.1, on the reverse strand, counting down.
ACTTTAAAGTGAATCCTACCTCGCAATACGGTCACGGCTGTCTAGATGCATGAGGGTTTACTAAGCCATCAATCTTTTAAGGTCAAGAACAAGTCTAGTGTCTCAATCTCAAGCAAGCAAGTAATTGGAACAAGATGTTAGATCGTCAGATAATCCATAGTAAGGCCCATATATTTCATATACAGATGATCATAAAGCTAGTCATACAAAATGTGAAGACTAGCAAGAGTTTAAGTCATACATGATCAACCCTAGGATTTGTCAATCATGTTACAGCCCGTAGGTAGACAGTAAGTAAAGTTGCAAACGAGCTAACACATGCTCGGCGGCTAAACGCCTCAAAAGAATATTTTACGAGGGAGTGGGAGAGCAAAATAAAACTTACTCGTTGCCAGGATTCCGTATAGTGGTCACCATCTGGCAGGAAGACTGGAAGATCCTCGGAAGCTCCGAAATTTGGCCATAAAACCAGCGGGTCAGACCCCAGAAAGAGCAAGTGCCACAAAGGAGGCTTCACTTAAGAACTAAAACCAGCACATTAGCACATAAAGTCATAGATAAAATAGCAAGAGACATGAGTTAGAGAAAATAGGATGATAAATGTAAGATAACTAAAGGACTATTTCGGTAACCAAGTTACAACCCGTAAACCAAACAAGGACCGGGGTTGTAACCCTTCACCAGAACAGAACTTAGCTTCTAACCAATTATCGATAAAATAAATCATAAACAATCATGTCCAGAGATAGCCATGTACTGGGTCTAGACAAGACTAGACAAGATGGGACTCCATTCAATCATTCACGGCCAAGCAAGAGTACGGCTTGATAGTTAACTAGCTAGGGTTATCACAAGCCTAGTTACTAGTAAGATGCAATGAGATATTCCTACAGCCACAAGTCCTGCAGACCATCCAGGCTTTCCAGGCGCAACGTTCATGTTAAGAGTTATCTTGACTTATTAGGTGACTTAGATGCAACACATGACAGTGTGCATAGTAATCGTTTCATGTAGTCCCCCACATAACAGTGAGCTGGAAATGTGCCCTACTCGTCGGCAGGCTACAAGTCCATCAGGAAGACGCCCAGATAACGGATTACTTGTAGCCGAAATATCTCTCTATATGAACTACTTGATCAATCTAGTCATTAACCTAGTCCGATTCAGTATGAATCCCTGACCGTGGTAACCAGGGATACAAGTCCTAGACATGATACGAGACAAAAATGGTAGCTTATACAAGCAAATCACCACGGTATCAAGAGAGAGATTTACTAGCATGTCAAGTTAGCCGTCGCAACAGCATTCAAGATTACATGTTAGACTTACTTATTAAGATTACTTGTCAAGAGTGCGCCACGACGGGCCACTGTCAAGAGTACGTCACGACGGACCACCATTCAAGAATTATCATGTCAAGGTTGTGTCACGACCCGCACCCGTTTTTTTAAACGGATACGAGATATGTCCAAGCCAGCCTACCACAGTGTCGGCGGTAGAACGCTGTCACGGCCATGAAGATCAAAATCACAAAAATGCTCATTCATAAATTAATTTAACTTACAATGATCACAAGTTTTACATTTGTAGAAAAATATAAACTTGTACAAATAAATGAATGACTACAACTCAACTATCTAACTAGTCTCTAGGCTTTTGTCTGCAAGTATTTCCGTTACTCCCCAAGCTAAGTGAATCCACGGTTAACCTGAAAAATGTTAGTTTCCAGTCAGGAATGAAACGAGCACAATTCACTAAATGCAATTTCAAATAAAGAAAATGACTATACAACAGAGGTTAGGCATTAATTACATGTTTTTGAAGATAAACAGGAAATACGGAAAATCAATAGCAAATAATAAAAACACAAAATACTTTCCCAACTGTTAGAAGTACCTTTGATATGTGATCGATCTCGGGACAATTACACGACACTGTCTACATTGTCTAAAGTTACACTATCTACACTGTCTAAAATTATACTGTCTACACTATCTAAAGTTATACTGTCTACATTGTATAAAGTTACACTGTCTATCAAATAATACAATAAAGAAACATGGTCTACTTTACAATAGTAAATTATTGTTACACTGTCTACTTGAATATAAATTACTGTCTACACTGTCTACTTGCAATAAAAATCACTGTCTACACTGTCTACATGTCTAAGGTCAATCACACATCGTTGGTACTTCACCATTCGACTCAACAATTTATAATAGAAAATAATCACATAACCAATTAGGGGTGAGCATATAACGGTTGTGTCACGACCCGCTACCAAAATTGTTAGGCCAGGCGAGCCATGCCCAGCCTACGCTTGAGATAAAACGTAGTAAGCTGTTCTAAAGACAACAGTATAAGACTAAATGTGCTAACAGTTCTATAAGTGAATAAAAGTCATAAATGCTCCAAACACAAAGTCGTCTCATATAGAAATAAGTCCAAAGTACAAGTGATCTGAAATGTAAAACTGGATACATGTCCAGTTACAAAATATGTAGCCTAATACATGACTACTCTCAAACTGTCTAAAGCAAAAAGACAACTAGGCGAGGTTTCCCGCAGGAACATCCTCGTAAAGCAAGGCCGGGTCCTCGGCAATATCTCCATAATATGTATCGCAGAGTAACTCCTCCTCAGTAAGGATACCTACAACGTTATCCTGTCAGGACGGAGCAAGTACTGATTCTAGCAAACTAAATATACGAAGCATGAACAGGAATGTAATAAACTGGAATCATGGCATATCATGGGTTAATTAGTTCTTTTTAGAATTAACAACATGTAGTTTAAAAGTTTAAAACCGTAGCATGTACGTGAATCGGTCAATAGGTGAATAGGAATGTACAGCGGTACATATCAAGTTTTTCTGGCATGCACATATGTGCACGAACGGATCGGTGTATATCCATACACAAACGCAGGATCAGAACATACGGCAAGGTCACATATAGAATATCACCGATCGCGGTAAATACATACGGAGAAGGGGATCATGTTCACGTACAATACTAACAGTTTTCCCTTAACTCGTTATTTAAATATGTGAGAGATATGAGATACTGTCTAAACATGGTAGAGACTAAAAGTAATACAACATGTAAAGTTCTAACTTGCTACCCAAGGATCAGTATTTAACATGGTTGGTAAATCGCAGTTTATTGTTATAGCAGTATGTAAAGTTTGTAGAAAGTACTTGCCTCTAGCAAAGCAAAGCAAAACAAGCTACGATAAAAGTGCTATAGAGTCCGGTAACTCGTCACTGTAGAAATAAATACAATAATTAGTTTTTATACTAAGCTAAAACGCTAAGACACTAATTGGTGAAACACACTGTGACTGGAACCTAGCCGAAATGATAACTCTGGCATAGGAGACCAATGTGGGGTGACACACTACTTTAACTAACTTTTCAGGGTCTTTACACTAGTGAGGGGTGAGGTCCAATACAGCTAAAACTCAAAATAACACAAAAAGTTACAAGTCGTAATTATCAATAAATAAATCAAACGATCATTGTATTTTAACAATTTTAAGATAGACAAAAAGCTTAATTTTTACATAAAACAAAGTACCAAAATGATCCTTGCTAATTGTAAAAATTTATTATAATTTTCTGGAATTTATTAACCAGTACAAGTATTTTATAAAAATCAGTTTTCCTAAGTATATAGAAAATAAGTTTTGGTTTCATATGCCAAACTAGTGGCAAAACTATAAATTAAATACTATAAAAATTATACTAAATCGCTAAATTAACATAGTATCTAAATACTATTTTTTCAGAATTTTAACAGTACTTTAAGTATTTTTAGAAATCCAAAAACAGCATGCACACAATTGAAATTAAATAATAATTATCTGCGTATTTGTCCATGTATCTAATTTGAACCAAAGTTCAAATACAGACCACAGGCCATGAAT
>JANAVB010028397.1:145000-152500 GCA_029216955.1 Iris pallida | reverse complement strand
ATTTAGATTTTGTGGATAGGCTTCGGAGTTGGAATCAGGGTTGCGTTTGGGCTCGGGGAGTCGGTATCGCACCGCACCATCACGTATCTTGAAATATTCAAGATAACGGGTAAACCGGCGATACGGACCGTAATATGGACTGGATGTCCACTTACCCTAGAAAACTTGGTAGGTAATGGTTGTATAGGCTAGTACCCTACTACCCTAGGAAGCGCGGAGTGGAATTCTTAAGGGAAAGCCACTTGGCGTCGAGTTAGAACGGTTTAAGGATAAATGTTAAGGGGTAATCGGGTAATTTCGAGATACGGAGTTCGGGTAGTCGGATTGACTTGAAACTTGGATGGCATATTGGGTACGCCCTACAAATATCATATTTGAGCCGATTTTGGCTCAGTTGACCCAAAGTTGACTTTTTACCCAAAAGTCAACCGTGAGTCAACACTTTGTCTAGATTTGACCTAATCCAAACCAGAGTTGACCAGTTGACCAAAAGTCAACTATTGGTCAACATTTGACCAGTTTGACCTAGGGTTGACCTAGAGTTGACCAGGGTTGACCAAAAGTCTACTGTAGGCCAACTCTTGACCCCGTTTGACTTTCTTCGACTTGTTTTGACCTGTGATGACTGGTATGACCTAGGTTTGACTTGGTCTGACTTAGATTGACTTGATATAACTTGATTTGACCTAAATTTGACTTGACAGGACTTAGTGTGACTTAGTAAGACCTAGTTTGACCTAGATTGTATATCATTCATTGTGAATCATTCTTAAACTTGTTTAAACCTAAATTAACATGCAATATCTCATATTTAGGTTTCTGATTACCGCTTTGAGCATTGATATACCCTGCAGCTCAGGACAGCAGGTGGGTATATTCACTAATAGTTTTCATTGTCTTGATATCTGCTATATCCGATTCAGTCGTAGTGTCTTACTTGATTCTCAGTCACGATAGTTCACGGACTAGTACACGTTGGATCATGACATGAGATGTTGTTCCTGGATTTCTGGGTATATTGGTACACTTTCTGTCTTGTTCCATGTACTTGTATAGACACTGATTTCTAAGAAGATTTGCTACCCTCTTACGGAATCACGTGCCATGACGTGTCATGTCCAGATCTATTGTACTATTCGGGGATGGAGAATTATTAGGGGCTATGTGATCCAAGCCACCCTGTCACTATTCATGTGCTCGTGCCACTCTTCCCTCACGAAGGGTGTAGTGGGATCCTTTTGTCTTGTGCTCGTTATCCAGGTTGGCTGGCATGACTTTCCGTTGAGGTCACCGTGGATTTTCGGGCCAAGTGGATAGCATGTCCTGTCACTTATCCTAAGACGATCACATATCGATCTAATAATTCAAGTCATATTTTATATTTACTTTATCTTATCGTATATCCTGCTCTGTTCTGCATTCAGTATTTTCCTCACCATGCCATGATATACAGTTACTCACATGCTCTACATGCCTTTACATTGTACCTTGATTGGAGACTAAGTTCTGCTCGGGAGAAGAGTTACAACCCCGATCCTTATTTGGTTTAAGGGTTGTAACTCGGCTTCCGAACGGTTTCCAAGTTTTCATATATCTTTGTCTCGTAGTTCATTATACTGCCTCTTATAGAATTTGTCAATTCACATAGAACTGCTGTGAGTGCTTGTACTTGCTCATTTTCCTGACAGGATACCATTATGATATATTACAGATGATTCTGAGTCAGACTGCTCGATCTATTATGGGCTCGACTCAGATGGAGTAGCCTTAGATCGTGGCCTTATAGTAGAGCCACTAGATTTTGTACTTCCAGAGTAGTGTAGATTAGCTAGGTTTGACTGGACTGCGATCCAGCTAGCTTTATCAGACTGTAGCTTCTATATTATATTTTGAGACCCTGTGATGTTGTATATATTTGGGCTTGTATTGGACTCTGGACTTATTACTCTTTCATCTATCACATGTTCTCTTTCTGAGCTATCTACCTTAGTTTTATTCTGTGATTGAGACTGTATTGATATGTCACCTCCATTCAGAGAGTATATACTGTACAGGTACCTTTATACTGTTAGTCGTAGTATTTACAGACGTTATATACAGCGTTCTACCGCCGATACTGCGGCGTAGGCTGGACGTACCCACGTGCTCGTGCCCCTCACAAGGGTGCGGGTCGTGACAATAGACCGCAGTCAAGGCAAGTACTCATAATCTATAGTGTCTCAATCGCTGTCAAGGCAAGTAAACACAACCAAGACGGTAGCCAATCCTAGTATAAAATCCTATAGATCGTAGTCAAGGTAAGTACTCACAATCTATAGAATGTCAAAGTCAAGTCCCACTCAGGTCATGTCAAGTCAAGTCAAGCTATAATCAAGTCGAAGAAATCATGGTATGGGACTATACGACTCTATCAAGTAATACGTATGAGACTAACATAGTGTAACAGATAAAAATGTTATAACAGAAGGAACAAGAATGTGCAGACAACTAGAATCATGTAAAGTGAAACTATAACATGAAAAGTGTACTAGACATGAAATAAAGCAATCACGAATATAAGGAAAGAACCACAGCGAGATGATGAACATGCATATAAATTATACTGTACAAGTTGGCAAGGTATACTTGCCTGGGTTTGCACGGAGAACCAACAATGTATCGCCAAACACAAGTCAGAAAGTCCAAGTCATCACAACTGTCTCCGAAAGCTGAAATAAATGTTACCAACATTCTCAGAATAGTCAAATTAGCTAGGGTTGTCTGTCCTTGAGTCCAATTCTGGACACAGGGGTAAAACAGTAATTTCGGGCAAAAACGATGTCCGCTGTTGGACCCGTTTTGCCCCGAAAAGTATGCCAGAGTCAATGGTCTCTAAAGTTGTCAAACTATATGTCTATGGGTCCGGTTTTCGATACAAACCCAACCGTATATCCAGTTTTGGATTCCGGTGGACCGTACACAAAATCACCCGTTGAGTCGGACCATAGGGCCCGCAAAACGGCGATTTTACCAACTATCTCAGAATCGGACCAAACTTGGCATACAGGACCAAAAAAATGATACGGTCCTGCTGGCGTAAGTTTTGCCTCGATCTGACGAGCGTGCACGAAGTAATTGAGGAATTTGTACAGAGGCCGATACGGTAAATTTCGACAGATATGCATCAAATTCGTCGCGCACACGCGACCAATTTGAATTTCGTCAAAGCCCACACGACCACGAACTCGATACACAACTTCCGATGCTTTTGGTTCGCGACCACGTCGCCCGGATTGGCGGGACGCACGTCAAGTCGAAGAATTTTCTAGTTTTTGTAAAACAGTTTTATCAGGTTTTTCTCGATTTTCACAAACAAATATCTTTCTGTTTAAACCATTATAAATGAAAGTAAAAATGGGGTTTCAATCTCGTATAGGTTGTCACTATACCTATTCAAGTACAATTTTGGAAAAGTCGAAGGATTGGCGAGGAAACGCCTTCCAACCTGGGTGTTGGGACGGGTTACTGTCTTGCTTTTGGACAGATTTCCGATGAAGTTTTCATCGAATCTCTGAGCGGTGTATTCGTTTATAACAAAATCTACCTACTGGGATATAAACTTGGTTGTATTGGCTTTGTACCTGCGAAATCCGTTCGTGAAACGGACGATCGGGTAGACGAAAAACATCGCGCGAAGTTGAGCGTACGGCTGTCGTTTACTGTTCTTCGTGCGCGCATGCGCTGCTGTGTTCGCGCGGCCGATCGCGTGCGGCGGTGCTCTGGCCGGTCGCCGGCATCGTGCAGGCGTGCACGACGCCTGGGGCGGCGCTGTGGTGGTGCTAGGATGGTGCAATGATTCGGCTAGGGTTTCGATAGAAGTTGTTCTACTGTTCGGCTCTCTCTCTCGCTATTTACATATATACATATACGGTTAACAGAGTCGGCTTTGCTGGGGAGGCTTGCCCGTGGCTGCTCCTGCTTGTGGGGAGGATTGAGGCTCGTGCCTGGCCTTGGCTTTACTCGGGCTGGGCTGGGCCTGGGTGAGCGGGGCTTAGCCACTGCTGCTTAATACTTAGGTAAATATATATATATATACATATCTCCATATATATATATATATATATATATATATATATATATATATATATATATATATATATATATATATATATATATATATATATATATATATATACATAAAGATACCAATATACGTATATACCTATATATATAGTTACACCCCTATACATATATATTTTGTATATACATACACGTTAATAGTTAAATACATATAAAATATATATATATATATATCTATATATATATATATATATATATATATATATATATATATATATATATATATATATATATATACATATATATATACACACATATACATAAATATATATATTATATATATATATATATATATATATATATATATATATATATATATATATATATATATATATATATATATATAGTATATATATATATAGATATATATTATATATATATATATATATATATATATATATATATATATATATATAAAATATATATATATATATATATATATATATATATATTTTTATATATATATAAATACTTAATATATTATATATATATATATATATATAAATGCTTTTGTACTTATATATACCCACATATACATATGTATAATATATTTTATATATAAATACGCATATATTATATATATATTTATATATACATATATGTACACACAATGTCATATATACATATATATACGTACACATATATAATATATTTATATATATATATATATATATATATATATACAAGTACACAAAAAAAAAATATAAGTACACAAATTTATATAATATATATAGATATACAAATACACATAAATAATATATATTTATATATATACATACACACATATATATGGTATAAAACCCTAGTAATCTAGAAATACATCACAAGGAATATTTATCCTATTATAAAATAATTAACAATTTAATATCAATAACACATATTATATATGTACATTTATATAATCAATGTGTCGCAACATATTTTCTAGCCCACTAAATAAATACGAAATATTTACTTATATAATAAATGAATACCTATATGGATGTTTTTGGTCGCGCTATATGTCTACAGGGGCTTGGGCTCAGTTCGGGTCCAGTTTGGCTAACTTGGTACAACCGGATCAGTCAAAAGTCAACAAGATTAAAATAATATCTAATTAAATTATTTATGGAAGTCATGCCGCAACTTGGCCCGGTTTTCCTAGTTCGGACACCGCTATGGCTCGGTTTTCCCTACCATGGCTAATACACTAGTCAAGGTACGCCCATGCACTATCCGTGCCACAATTTTTGGTCATCTTGTACTCTAATCCTCAACCATGATTAAAATCATCTACCGTAATGCTAAACTACATAATTATTTATAAAATCTCAAAATCACTATTTAAAATAAAATAAAAATATTTCAAAAAAACCGGGGAAGGGGAGCTACAGTTTTCTCTGTCGTCTTAGGCAGCATAGAGCATTTGTTCCAGAGTTTAGGGAGGTGCAAATGATTTGGGCCTCCACTCCCAGCGGTCCTTCTTCGTGCAGGCTCGCTTCTGGACCGGGCCAGCGCTCCCGTCGGAGAGCATTTTTTCAAACGCCTGCTGGTCGAAGTGGACAACCAGCATCTGTTGTGTGGAGCCAAGTTTGGTTGCGTTCGATTGCGTCACCAACTTCTCAACAGTGGAGAAGCTGTTCCCCAACAGAGTCGCCATCGTGTTTGCCATTGATTATCAAAAAAACAGAACAGTTTTATGGGAGGACTGGACTTTGATTCACAACTAAAAACTCGCTTGTATAAAAGAAAGCCTAGGAACAAAACCTAGGAAAAGCAATCTAAAGTACAATTGTTTTGTTTTTCTGGGAGGTGACGGTAGAGGCTCGGGAGAGTGCTATCAACTCTGCCTTACTCATTGGACGATCGGACATAGCCTTGGCTCTGGCAAAGAAATGCTCTCTGTGGGTGTGGAGATTGCTCTGTGCACCGTCGCTCTCTCTGTACTTTTTTTTCTCTCTCTGCAAAGGAATAATCCCCTACTATTTATAGGGCTTTGTGATAAGTAGGGTGTGCAGTAATTGCTCCTTGAAAAACGGGCGGTTAGGGATTGGTTAAGATTAGCCTTGATCTGGTTTGTTAGAAATCAATCTGGGCTGTTATGTTGATTGTAACAAATCTCCATTATTTGTTGGAAATCGATCTGGGCATTTATGATGATTGCAATAAATCTGCATTGTTATGATTTGTTGGTAGCAATAAATCCGAGTGGATAAGTCTTGGTCAATCTTCTGCCACGTGTCCCAACTGCTATTTATGCTGCAAGCCGCATGAACGGAGCGTCCTGTCAGGGCCGCATGAGGATGGCCTCACAACCGAGCTGCATGGGGATGGTGTCACGACCCGCTCCCGGATAACCGAGTACGAGTTCGTGTCCAAGCCCAGCCTACGCCACGGTATCGGCGGTAGAATGCTGTCTAGTACACACAATAACATCCTCCACAGATATAATAGAACACAAATACAAATCGTACTCAGTAGTGACTCAAACCAAGGAAAACAAGAGTACAATAGATAATGAAATAATAATATCCAAATCAAATAACAAAGAGACTGAAATCCAGAATAATAAAATATCGTCCATCCATGAACAAATCTGATCCATCTAAGAAATAAACTAAGACATGCATAAAGGTAAATCTAGATCCCTCCAGGGATCAACCATGGCTCCTGAGTCTCGGTACCAACAACGTCAGCACTACCCACTGCTGGTCCATAACATGAAGTACTAGAGATACTCTCCCTCACCTACAACAACGATCCAATCAGGAAAGAAGCATAGTACAACCATATTGCAATTAATGTTATTAGTCCAAAATAAGTTAGGACAAGCGAGAAACCATGAAGGTAAAGAATATAAAAAGAACTAGCAAGATAAGAACTAACAGAATATGAAGTGACAAAAGTAAACTGGCAAGACATGATCTAACAAGATATAAACTGGCAAGATGTAAACTAGCAGGATATGAACTGACAAGATAATGAACTAGATAAAGGAAAAATAGAAATCACTATGTGTGTGAAATATCTTCAAATACGTGAACGGCTGGGCTAATACGGCACATCATACGATGGCTATCATTCAGTAATTGGTACGGCTAACTCATACGTGAGTGTGTATGACTTAGCTATCATTCGGTAACGGTAATTGGGTTTGTTCACGTATTCACCAAGTATTTCCCCTCCCGACTCTCTAACAATCGATAACGTTCAATGATACACACAAAAAATATGATAACTACAGTGTCACAATCGTGTCTCAATGGAATATCAAGCAATGACTCAACGGGATATCAAACAAGAAAAACTATAGAGTAAACGTTATAATGAACTAAAACATAAATGCAATACTGTACTTGCCTGAATCCTTGCACAAACCGTAGCCACAAGTCGAGGATGAGG
>JANAVB010028397.1:0-140000 GCA_029216955.1 Iris pallida | reverse complement strand
AAGTTTAAACTTAATTATAAGTCTTTAATTTTAAACTTGTCTAAAGATTTAGGGAAAAATGTCATTTTAGAAGTCAAAAAAAAAATAAAGCCTGACAACAGACAGCCAAAGCAGTCGAACCTCTGCCTTTCATATAACAACTCAATGACCCAACCACTTAAGCTACAACTTCCGCCTGTTAGTTTACTGTAGATTTTCTCTTTTATTGATAGTTAACGTTCGCCACTTGTCCCAAGAATTTTTTTCCCACAAAGACATAACCCATCCCAAAGAAACCAAACGTTTCCAAAAAATCCTCCTCTCGCGCGCGGAAGGAAAAACCCTAATCCACCTCTCGCCGCTGATCAGGTATATCTCTCCCTCCTCCTTATTCTTTTTCTTCGGTTAAGAGTACATCTCCTTCTTCGATTTGCTGATCAAACCCAAAAATTCTTCATCTTCTTCTCCTTTGTTTTCGAGACGGCCGAATGGCACGATCGTTACATTATTTGCTTTGTCCTTGAAGCATCATTTGATCAAACCCAAAAATTCTTCATCTTCTTATCCTTCTTCGGTAACTGACCTAATTTCTTAATTGCAAAAGAAGTTTCCATACAAGTAATGAAGGTCCAACATTGCTAGCTAGATAGATAGATAGATAGATAGATAGATAGATAATGTCGCAATCGATCGATTGGTTTGGAAGCCTACATTACTGGTCCTGATCCTGATTGGAATTGAATCTTCATTACTTGCAAAATGTTTAGCGAAGGTTTATTTTTATTTTCAATATTTAACCTCCATTAGTTTTTTTTGGTTTATTGTGCATCTACCAGTCTTGTCTTTCCAACCAAGGTATGGCAAAACAAACCCTAACCTTTATTGTTAAGTTCGAATAAATGATGCTTTGCAAAGTCTGAGTTATTTTTTTGGTGTTGTCAAGTTCGATATAAGCACGTGGTAGGTGTTATCATGATGAATAAAGATTGGGTTCATCTTAACAAGTATTGAAATCCATCACTATACTAATGTGTTCACCTAAATTAAATCCATTTGTATCACTTTTTTATTTAATAGTTCATTTGCATTTGTTTTTAACACGTGAAATGGTGTCGATACTATATGATGATCGGAGACATGTACCTAATGAGAGCAAAGAATACTATTGGCAAGCAGTTACGATAATCTTTTAGATCATACAACTTAAAAATGTAGTTTGCTTCTACTTTATTACTAATAATTATTTCTGATCTATTGTACTTGTAGCAAAAGTTTACGTTCAAGGTTCGAGAGGACGAGGCAAAAACGTATGTCCTCCAACAAATGGGAAGACTAGGTAGAACAAACAAATCAAAATTTGGAAATTTTTTGAAGAAAAAGCCAAATGACGTCGACCCAGCAGATTGGGAAATATTCGTAAAGAAAAGATGCTCAAAACAATATAAGGTATCTGTATTCGTTCTTACATTCTAATTACAGTTTGGAATTTTCCATGTCAGGCTTTGTCATGTTTGGAAATTTTTCCATGTCGGACTTATCCGTTAGCAGTCCAAATGTGTATCCAAAACCAGAAAATTTTGAATCAAGGCTCAGGTCCTAAAATAGAGACTGCATGTTAATATTATGCTCAGTTGAAGGGAAAGAAAAAAAGACTAGTAAGCCATAATTCATATAATGCTGGTAGGAGTATCAGCCGAATGTCATGTTTGGAAAATTTTCCATGTCAGACTTATCTAGTGCTGCTGCAGTTACTACACTGCAATGTTCAAATTCTGCCCATGATTGCTCCGTTCTATGCATCTCTATTCTATGCAACTTCAGTTATATTTTGAATATTTTATATAAAGTCTTTGTTTTTATCTAATAATATGCATGTGAGTGTACATAGGAGAAGTCTACAAAGTTCAAGCAAATGAGAGAGAAACAAACTATGCCTTACCTTGGAAGTCGAAAAGGATTTGCTCGCATTGCAGATGAATTATTGGTACGTGTAACACAATTATTTGTTTCAAATTTTAATTTCTCCACTTATCAATTGCAAGTGGATTTTATCTTATACAATGCAGAAAAGAGATGGTCCATGTCCTAAAGACAAAGCAAGGCTTCGTGCTTGGGTTCAAGGGTATACTAATGGAGAAGGTGCAGCTAAACACCCAAAGGACAATGAACTCATCGTATGTATAACCCAACCATGTTCATATGGCTAATTTACTGTGTTCTTGTATTGAAAATCACGCCGTGTCCAAACGATTTTCATTCGAGTTTTATTTATTGTTATTTCAGCAAAAGGCCAAGAAAATCCTACTTGAACCATCATCTGAGGGATCTCCAAACTCTGGTTGTGATGGTGATGCACTATCACAAGTAATTACACAACCTGAAAAGCGTGGTAGGCTTAGAGGAGACGGAGCTGGAGCAAGTAAATCTAAATTAATGGCTCAAGCGAAGAATTCAGATAAAGTAGTTAGGCTTGAAAATAAGATCGAGTCAATGCAGGAAAAGATGGACTCAATGTCAATGTTAGTTGAAGAACAGGCAAAGTTGATAAATACTTTAATGAAAAATCAGGTAAGTAGTTCTGAATTTGATCTTGATGAGTATTTTTTTGGCACAAATATGACAACTGATGCTTGCCTTCGTTAGAAATGTGGTGAACAGGAACAAACTAATGTTGAGGTGAGTGTAGATGAGGACAAGAATTCCCAAAGCAAAGTTGATTCAATGCAAGGACAAATTAACTCAATATCGAAGTTACTTGAACAACAAAACCAATTGCTTGATACTTTAATGAAAAATCAAGTAAGAAGTCTACTTCTCCGCAGAATTCCTCAATTTGACATGAGTAGGACTTCGTCTAAATAAAATGGTTATTCCTTGTAGGAAAAGGAAAAGGTGAATAACGATAAAGATGGTGGTGAAGAGAACACTACATCTACTACTCCACAGGTAAGCTATACTAGTTACAAGTAAATATTCTCTCTCAAATGATACTAGTATGAAATATAACATTCTTTCATTCTTTGTTGTACAACATTCATTGATGCGAAGGACGATGATGTGGAGATTGTAAAATCAAATGAACCAAATATTGTTTCAAAAACTACATCTACTACTCCACAGGTAAACTATACTAGTTATACGTAAAAATATTCTCTCAAATGATACTAGTATGAAATATAACATTCCTTCATTCTTTGTTGTAGTCACATAGTGGAAATAGTCATCGTTTTTTGAAAGACCAAAAATGTAAGTTGCTAAATTGGATGGATCCGAAGAAAATAGTTGCAATTGGACGATGGGTGACAGATGATCCGAAAGCGGTGGTTCATGGTACACCTCTTGGAAAAGATGTCTCTCGGGTTTGGGTAGATATTGCTTTACAACCCAAAACACTACTCGTTAGACCATGTTTCGGTAATGATGCAATAAAAGACATCGTTGGAAGTACTACTGCATGGCCAACCGAACATATTACGACGTTGGATGACTAGGTACGATAATCTATTCTCAGCTTTAGTTGTTTTCATATATATTATATATTGGCTACAACCAAATTGGTATTGTAATGTTACAACTGTTATTGGTTAGTATACATATCTGTTGTACATCCACAACTAATTCAGTTCTGAAACTTTTTGCAGATCTCGATCTCGATCAAGATCCGATCCCATGCTGCTGCTTTTGTAAGTCCATCATATTTACATTCCTTTCTTAAGAATATATGATATAGAGCCAGATTTTATAGTATATATTTCTAATAACAACTAAGTGTGAAATCCTAGATGTGAAAGCTTTATGATTCTTAAGAATACCTTGACCACCCACCCATATGTTGACTGCTAAGAGTTGGCTTATTATGGAATACTATATTTATGTATGAGAAATGTCCTTGTACCTTACTGTAAAGTGGATATTGGCCATAAACATGCCTTCATTTCTGATATGGGGAAGTTATAACTTTTACTATGGTGTTGCTTATGAATTTGCCTTAGGCTACTTGTTGTGTCCAGTTCAAATCCACCATGTTCTCATCAAACCTGGCTAAGTACAGTTGGAACAGTCCAACTATTGACTTCAACTAGAGGAGATTGGAAGTCTTACGCTTGAAGTAGTCCTGCATGTGCTTTTTTGTATGCACCTTGACTTCAAACACGAAGTGTGGATGATAGCTTGAGGCCTTAAACCTAAATTGGAGCCATATTGACACTTAATGTTAGTTTGCATTATGACATAGTTATAAATTTGATTAATTGTATAACCTGATGATCCCAAAGGGTGTATCCTGAACATTTACAGTGTTTCTACATGCATCTATTTTGGTAAACTGCTATCCTGAAATTAATGTGGTATGCCTTTGCTCCGTCTTGAAATTAATGTCTACTGAACTCTTAAAAACTGCTGGCATCCTGTAGGAGCTATTTTCAAACTGGTTAGAAATGATTACCTGAACTTACAGTGCCAGTTCTGGGTTTTCAAACTGGTTTTGTGCCGAGTTTACATTCAAGTATGTCCTTTGATAAAATCTCTTCCTAATATAAACATGAAGCTCAGAATTCAGATCATGTTGGTCATTTTGTAGTATTTGTTGAATGACAAGAAAGTGGAATAAATAAAATAGTGAATGCCAGAAAATGGAATCAACAAACCATGAAACGTTGGTCATTGACTCATTCTGTAGTACTTCCTAATATAAACCTGAAGCAGCAGCTGCTGCTTTCGTCTGCAGCTCTTCTGAGTTTTTGAATGAAGTCACAGGTTATGGTGACTGGAAAGGTGGATTTGAGCCTGTTAGTTTCGAATACATTTGACAGATACTCTATTTTTTTGAAGTACTCCCTATTTTTTTAACAGAAAATTTCATAGGGGATAAAGAATTTTACCGAAATTATAGAAAAAGTAAAAAGTTTGAGAAAATTGCAATGCGAGTAACGGAGTGACAACTCCCATGGCGCGAGACTACGTGGTAGGACGACCAAAAAGTGCGCGCCATCACCGATGGCGCTCTGTGTGCTGAAAGAAAAGAACAAACAAAACAAACAAAGTCTCTGACAATCACGTCAAAGGACGCGCCATCATTGATGGCGCGTGGTCCTCACGTAGGCTCGTCAACTGCGGTCGCGTCACGTCAACTGCGGTCGCGTCACGTCAAAGCCTCGTTAACTGTGGGCAAGCGTGGAAAGACGCGCCATCATTGATGGCGTGCACTGCACAGGTGGAGCGTCAAAAGGCGCGCATCACGTGAAAGACTCGTCTGCTGCGGTCAAGCGTGGAAAGACGCGCCATCATTGATGGCGCGCGCTGCACAGGTGGACCATCAAAAGGCGCGCGCTGCTGTCGCGCTCAGTCGGGTCGGAAGAGCGCGCCATCAATGATGGCATGCCATGAGTGCTCCTTGGGGTCAGGGCTGGTCAGTGCGTTGGGGTTTGGGATGGCAGGATGGCGCGGGAAAAAATTTTGGGGAGTCACGTTGGGAAGGCAAAATGTTTTGGCCGGATCTCGTTTCCCTCTTCTTTATAAATTTCTCCTTCTTTCTTCTTCTTCACATAATTTAGGCAGAACCTCTTTCTCTTGTTCTTCATCCTCATTTTCATTCTCATCCTCATCTTCATCTTCATCCTCCTGTTTCTCATGTAAGTAACTCTTGAACAAAATTAAATTATGATTTTATTTGAATATTTGTATTACTAATTGTATTTTCGAAAAAATGTAACAGATGGCTCAACCGAATGACGGATTTATTCCCGTGGGACCGATTACAGAAGTTGTCAAACATGAAAGACAAATTCATATATCTAAGTTGGTTTTTGAGGGGAAGGTAAATTTTAAAATGGTAACTCTCGTTATTCTGTATTATTTATTTATTTTACATAAATGTAAAAAATAAAATTTGCTTGTAGTTATATGATTATCCTTCCGAGGCTCGAACACGGGAGCATGGAAGTTGGAGGAATCAGAGAAGGTATCAGACATGGGAGTTAAATGATGCTCAAAAGCAGTTGGTGCGTTCATTTGGATTTTATTATCTGGATGAAATTCAAATTTTAGTCTACGATGTTCACCTCATATTTAGTCTCGCTGAGCGTTGGTGGCCTCAACGCAACGCATTTCAGTTGCCTGTTGGTGAAATGACAATCACACTCTGGGATGTCGTAAATATTCTTGGATTACCTATTACAGGTGAACCAATATATTTTGATACACATTTAAATCCGTGTGAAATAGTCAGGAGATATCTAGGCATTACGCCCCCTGCGGACCTAGGAGCAAGGAGTTTTGTCACGATAACTTGGCTTCGGGGTAACTTTGTGGATTTAGATAGGACTATCGACGGTCCAGTCGCGGTCGATGATTACAGGGTATGTCCCTCCTTGGTAATTTTGGCTAATATTTATTAATTTTAATAGCGAGTTAATTTTAATATGTTAGTTTCATAATTTGCAGATACTTTGCTGTACTAGAGCATATTTGCTCTGTTTGTCCTAGGCAATGTTATTTTCCGACGGACAGGGAAATAGAATAAACGTACGACTGCTACCTTTCTTAGATGATCTTAAAGTACCTACTCGTCATGCATGGGGAGCTGCTACATTAGCGTATCTATATGCCAGCTTAACGGAATTTGCAAGATCGAATGGTTCTAAAAATTTGTGTGGGTGCGCGACGCTGGTTCAGGTAATGGAAAATCAATATCTAAATTGATTTCAATTATATACATTTTCTTAAATATCGAATTATTTCTGTCGTAGGTATGGTGCTACGAACATTTTTTTATTGGTCGACCTGTAACCAGCATTCCAAGTGATATTAGAATTTTTTCGCTTGCTACGCGATGGGCCACAAATGTAGTGGACCCGCATCATAATTTACACAGAGATGTTTCACTGTATCGGGGAGAATTTGATACGTTGCAGTGGAATGAGGTAACTAATAAATTTAGTATAGTCATTCCAGTTAATAATTTGGTACAAATTTATCGTGAATAATTGTCTTTCAATAGGTTATGTGGATACCCTACTCGGATGATGAAAACGGTCCAGAAATAAGAAGGACATCGTTCGAGCTAAGCCTACACAAATCTTTTATTATATATGATCGGTACACTATGTATCATCCAGCAGACCGCGTTCTACGACAATTCGGTTATTGCCAGATAATCCCGGCTGACCCTCCATGCATGAGTTATGATATAGCTAATGCAAGAAACAAAATTGATACTGCTAGAGCTTCCTGGTTTAGGTGGTTCCAGGATTATAGTGTGGCAAATCTTCCCCGGATAAGGCACACAGATGAATGTAAGTTCCAACTTAGTAGTAAGTATACTTGGACAGATAGCGTACACAAATATATTTGACTTACGATTGTTCCAACGTAATGCAGATGAAGGCAACATTTCTTATAGGCACTGGTGGGGAGCGCATCGTATAACTAACAGAGCGTACATATTTTAGGAGCCACAGTTCAAGCCTAAAGTCGTAGATGAAGCTACTATGCGAGCTTTTGTTGATGACATATCTGAAGCGGTACGCCTTTATCACTAATCCAAAATATCGAATTATATGATCATAAATTTCATTTTCAGATTTCAAGTTTCAGGCAATTACGGGACGACAATATATCCAAGAACCAGAGAGCCATTTGTGGCCGCATGGGCGGGAGTGGATGCACGATATTTTAACTCGTGTAGATTTACTGAGTCTTGGTCGGGATCCTGATATGCCTCTATTGCATACACGTATCCCGGCCGATTATCCGAGTGCCACTGTGCCCCTGAGACGTTCACGACGCCAGAGGGCGGTTGATCCACAGGACGAGACGGATGAGGGCGCTGCTGGAGAGGACGCTGCTGGAAAGGGTGGCAGCCAGCAACACCGTAGAGAGGGCAGCAGCCAGCAGTACGCTCCGGCGTACACAAGCCAGCAGTACCATGGAGAGGGCAGCAGCCAGCAGTACCATGGAGAGGGCAGCAGCCAACAGTACGCTGGAGCGTACACTAGCCAGCAGTACGCTCCAGAGTACACTAGCCAGCAGTACCCTCCAGAGTACACTAGCGAGCAGTACGCTGGAGAAGGTCTCAGTCAGCAGTATACGGGCATGGGCACTTTTTCAGCCTTCCAGCCATATGATCGTCGTACAACGACTGAGCAAATCACTACTGCCGCGGCGTATTCGTTTGAAGGCATGCCTTATTACTCACAGTTGATTTCGTCCCCCTCGGCCCCGATGCCTACTCAGCCTACTCAGGAGGTCGACGAAGAAAATAGAGACGAAACAATAGTGGAAGAGGGTGAAGAAAGAACGTGGGGGAGACCACAGACCAAAGAAGAGCCCGACTCGGCCTCGGACATGTACAACGATGGCAATACAAACGAATTGCCCGACGGGGTGATTAGTAGTAATATCAGAATATTTGTATTCTTAGTAGAATGTTTGTATTCTCAATAGAATGTTAAATGCGTCTTTATTTAATATTTTGAAACTATAATATTTTACTCTCTTGGTTGACTTGTACATTTTCTTCTGTTGTGTCCCATCAAACCACAGTTGCCGCAACGAAGTTCTCTTGCCGATAATTCTCGTGGTTTGATGCGATTTTTCTTCGGCCTTCCAGCTTTGCGTCTGACATCTGGAACTCCAATTTCGCCCCTTACTAAAGTCGCTTGAATGTTGTAAGGAACTGGAATTGGTTCCATCTGTGGCTCGTACACACTTCTCAACCTGTCAGTAGAAAATATTATCGGGTAGTAATGTTCAACCTCATCACTGCAATATTGGCAAGCAAAACATGCATGTATACATGGCATGTAAGTATGATACCACCTTAAACATGTACAAGATCTTTCATCTAACCGTACAACATATGTTCTACTCGATGCACGGTCTAATATTTCAAACAAATAACTATCAATTCGTAATATTTGAAGTTGATGTCTCTCGTTGGTAATAGATGTCATAGTCTTTAACATCTTCGGACAATAACTCGTGTCTAAATTTTGAGCATGATTCCTGGTTTTGTCATGAAGTGTAATAATCTTTGCTCTAATACCATCAAGAAGTGTCGTTATTGGTTTATCACGCAAACTCGTAATCCAATTGTTAAAACATTCAGCAAGGTTAGAAGTGTTAATATCTAATCTAGGACAATGAGCATATGTTGTAATCCAATGTGCAAAATGACGATTTTCATCATTTGTACCAATAAGCCAATTGTACATCGTCATGTTCTCAGCTTTAATTATTTCGAACAAGTACTGTGCATCTGTTTCATTATACGATCTAGCAAGCGAGTCTAACAACCGATAAAATTTTTTCTCTCTCACAATAGACTTCATATTCTGCTTAAAATATTGAATGCAAAAAAAATGAGGCAATTCTGGAAATATATTTCGCATAGCATGTATTAATCCTTTTTGCTTGTCAAATATAAATGAAATACTACTCCAATCATTAAAATAACTTTCAAATGATAGTCTAAGAGCATTTAAAAACCAAGACCAAGAATCAGTATTCTCACCTTCGGCAACAGCATAAGCAATAGGATACAATTGATAATTAGGATCATGAGCACAAGCAATAAATAAAATACCTTGATATTTAGATGAAAGAAAAGTGGCATCAGTGCTAATAACAGGTAAACAACCCCTTAAAAATCCATCAATACACGCCTTAAAGCAAATAAATATTCTCTCAAATTTGTTGCTTTCGGAAGTCTTAAGAAAACATCTACTACCTGGATTCGACTCCATAATTCTAAAACCATACTCCTCAAGGCCAGCATATGCCTCAACATAACTACCATTTATTTCACGTAATGCCATTTCTCGGGCTCGCCATGCTTTTGAGTATGTAATATGTATACGATGTTCCCTAAATATATCCTTCACAATTTGTGATGCACTATATGACAGATTATCTCTAATTAAATCAACTATTTTTGTCTTAACCCATGCACCGGTAGCTAGTCGATGACGTCCTGTCGTAAGTCCACTTAAATAAGAATGACGACTTTCTAGTGTACTAACTTTAACTATTTGTCCTTTTCCTATGGATTTGGCATATACTCTCCAATTACAATTCTGTTTATCACAATTATATATAATTCCATGAAAATTATTCATAGCACTGGCTGAACAACTAAAATTATGCTGAATTGCTTAACTACTTATAAAACTTCTAAATTTTGCACGAGTGTCGAATGTTTGTCCTACAAATAATTCAGGAGTGCTAGAATTATCAGTACTATCATCATCTATCTCATAACCAGTATTTTCAATTAAATCATCACTATTTTCATTATCCTCATCATTATCATTATTATCATCATCATCATCATCAGCATAATCATCATCATCATTATGTTCATCTTGTAAGGGAGCAATTATTTGAGAAGAACTAGCACCTGTGTTAATATGTGGGTAATTAGAAACAAATTCATCATTAGTTCTATTAGCAAATGATGAAACTTGAGTAACATATAAACTAATATAAGGTGATTGCGAATTAATCTCAAGAATAAAATTCTATGCTTCTTCACCATCTATCAATAAACATGTGGAACCAAAAACAGACTTTAAAATAAATTAATAATTAATAGAAAAATGTGCTGAAATTAAATTGCGTAAATCTTCTAAAGTAATATGACGGTAAGTTGTAAAAAATTGGGTGTCACCTCCTTCGTAAGTTAACCCATTTACTCTACCACCATGTGAGCATACTATTTTTATATTATGATCTATGGAAAAAAAAAGTTGTTTGAGAATGTTTAGCTAATAGGGAGCGAGTTTTTGTAAGAGGGAGAGAAGCTTCAGAGGGAGATACTAGCTTCCTTGAGGAGTTGAAAGCTTGTAAGAGGGAGATACTAGCTTCTTTGAAGAGTTGCGCTTCCAAGCTTCAGAGGAGTGCTTTTGTGAGAGATAGGAGAAAGAGTAATATCTTCTGTGAGAGATAGGATAGAGAGTTATGTGTTTGTGTAGAGAGAGAGAGAGTTAGCACTGCAATAAATAGACGTTGAGAATTGAGACGTTAAAAATGTAGCCGTTGAGAAGTGAGACGTTAAAATAACGTTAAAGTGTAGCCGTTGGAAGGCGGAAGTGGACAAATGATGGTTGGAGCGCGCCATTGGTGGTTGCCTGTCGGCCCTGGAGCGCGCCATCACTGGTGGCTCTTCGTCTTAGAATGCGCCATTAATGATGGCGCTCCATCTTGTCATTGTCAGCAGCCATCTTGTCCTTGGCCATCTTGTCATTGCTTGGCGCCATGCAGCCTGGAGCGCACCATCGCTGGTGGCTCCTCGACTTGGAACGCGCCATTAATGATGGCGCTCCATCTTGTTACATCTTGAGCAGGTTGTAGCGCGCCACGGTTCATGGCGCGTCATCATCTCCCTCCGCCATTTTCACCAGGGTGCCATCAAAAATGTCGCTTCTTTACCCCAAATGCAAATCACCCAAACTTCTTACTTTTTTTAAAATTTTGGTAAACTTCTTTATCCTATATGAAAATTTCTGTTTTTTTAAAGATCGGGAATAATAATCATTCTGTAGTACTTCCTATGAACAGGTTATTATTGCATCAGTTACTGTCCCCTTTTATGGTACAAACACATAAACATGAACTCTTTTTCTAGTATCGATAAATAATTTATGTTATACACAAGGAGTCCTCTGGACACCATAAACAGATACACCTTTTATGTAGTACTTCCTGTGAACAGGTTTTTTTTTTCTAAGACGACTCCTCTAGTCCTCTGGACACCATATGCTATACACAAGGAGTTATTGTCGAGGCATGAAATCCTAGAGAAGATCTTAATTCTTGATTCAGTGGTTTGCAGCAGCAGCAGCTGCTTTCTTCTTCTTCTGAATATTAACTATACTTCGAATTTATACAATAATGTGTTTTCTTCTCATGATCTTGTGTGAACTTATTTGTTATATAATAATGTGTTTATTTTTTAATTTTGTGTAGGTTGTACGTGTGAATTTTGATGGTTGTGGATAGCAAGAAAGAAAGAGGCGATCGAGACATTTTATATGAAAATGAAATGATTTATTTTGGACTACTAGGCGTGTTAATGCTTTTTTGTACATCTTGAATGATAACTATATTTTGTACATCTTGAATGTTTTAATGTGACAACTACTTTTGGTACATGTTAAATGTTTTAATAAAAAATGTTCATATTTTGGCAAACCTTTCTATATCTTGATTGATCAAAATGGAAGTTATGATTGAAATTGTTGAAATCAACATTGCAATATATATGATATCTGCAGCGATTCAACATGTATTTATATGGTTTAATTGTGTATGATATCTGCAGAATTGGTGTATATGATATCTGCAGAATTGGTGTAATAGCACTCAAAACGATCAAATGTAATAGCTCACCAATACTGTCTGCCTCACGATAGCATATGATGATCGCTATAATAAATCAAACCATCACAGCATTCATTAACGCTATCATTCATCATTAGCTTTCTTGAATGTTGTACAACATTCACAGCATTCATGAACGCAATAATCCATATATAGCATTCATGAAAGCTATAAACCATCCACAGCATTCACGAACGCTACAATCCAAAATATAGCATTCACGAACGCTATAAACCATTCACAGCATTCACGAATGCTATAAACCATCTACAGCATTCAAGAATGCTATAATGTTATAGCGTTCACACGTGCTCACATATTATAGCATGGACAATCATAGCGGACAGAATACGCTATAGAAGGCTTTCGATAGCGTTCAGCGCATGCTATTGTAAGCCATATTTGTTGTAGTGTTATATAAATATTAATATATAGGTGATAATCTAAATACTAATTATATAAATACCTAGATCATTCATGTATATGGTGGTATACGCATTTATATATATATATATTTTTTTAACATCCTATATGTGCTAGTATTTTACATATTAGTATATCTATGTACACACACACACACACACACACACACACACACACACACACACACATATATATATATATATATATATATATAAATTAAACCTAAACCTATCCCCCTCCTCCCTTGGGGACCCCACGAAGCAGCAACAACTGCAACAATATACCTTTTCTTTCTTTCTTTCGCACAACAACGCCGTGACGCTGGGCCATCACTGGGCGACCATCGGCCGCCACCAACGCCAGGCGGAGCACCCCACCTAGCCGTCGGGATCCAGCTCGCCACCCCTTCACAGCCGTACGCCGGCGTGACCAGCACGACTAGCACAGCGTGCGTGCACGCGCCCGAGAAGGCAACAGCCGCGGCGCTGCACCACCACCAACCACGGTCGGCGACCCCCCATGACGGCGCACAACCCCGACCAAGTCCCTCTTGAAAGCCACTGTCCTATCCGACGCGTGAAACAGGCTATTCGTGCATTTCACACAAAATTCCGTCGTGACGTGCGTGAATTCGAGCCCAGAATTTTGTTTCGTCGCAGCAACTATGGATGCATTTTTTAAAGAATCTGACCGTTGGATTGTCGATCCGATTCTTCCATCTCAATCTCGGTATATACCCTTTCGCTCACCTAAAGTTTCATCCCTTAATTCGATCGTTTGATAGATCAAAACTGGCCACCAAGTTGACCGTTTAAATTATGTTATTTTTTGACAATTTCGTGGAGCCAACTTCGAGGATTTATTTTTCTCTCGTCGAAGCTCCGTTTGACGAACCACCAACTTTGATGCATAGAAGGTATAACCAACTTTGACCTATAAAAGTTTTAGTTTCATAAGATATCGTTTGGTTGGTTGAAATCGACGCCAAAGTTGGCCGTTCGAAATCGTAATTTCTAACATGTAAAATTATAATTTTGAACCCGGGACATCGGAATCCAAATCTGACACCACCATTGGACTCGTGGCATCGTTCTAGCCTAAATTGACATATAATTTGTCAAATTTGGACAACCTTTTTCTTGGCACATTTTTCGGTGCAAAACGGGTCCAATGGCGGACATCGTTTTGACTCGAAACTATCGTTTTGCCCATGTGTCCAAAATTGGACTTATGGATAAACTGTCCTAGCTAATTTGACTATTCTGGACACGTTGCTAATGTCTGTTTTATTATCTAACGACTTCTGCTAGATTTTTCCTTATGTAGTATCATTAAATTATAATTCATTTATATTATGTTCGTATTTTAGAATACGTGTGTCGAAACTGAGATCAGTCGATTCCAGTGATCTTATATCACTGAAATTGACAAAGTGACCATATGGATCGCCAAGGTAAGATTGTTAACCTTGTGGTTGATCTTCTTGTCTCGATTCGCACGTCATAGGTTTCGTTGTATGAATTACGAGATGCAAACGTAATATTTGAACATATAGTTGGTAATCCATATTGTTAACGAATATTGATCATAGGGATTAGTATAACATAGTTCTAGAAGGTATGGTTAGTAAATGGCTTAAGTAACATAGGTAGTATATGACTTAGAACGACCCAAGCTTTCTAGGTATGAATGGTTAGTCATATTTGTATTTAGTAAATAATGAATATTTGTTTGTGATTTGGGGTTGATAGATATTGCACGGAGTATGATTCTTTGGTTCATGGATAGTTCGGTTAGACTTTGGCACTGCAGTCTCAGCACAGATTGGACAAAACTTCAGGCAAATATACCTTGCCTACTTGTACAGTTTATTTTCATGCATTTCTATACTATTATTTCTTTTCAGTCATATTTCATCACCTGTATTCATGTTCTGATACTGCTATTTTCTTATTTTGCATGCACATTCCTTATTTGTTCTTCTTGGCATTGCGGTAGTAGAGACTTATCTTTTGTCTCGAGATCGGGAGCGTCCAATGGCGTTACGGTACTGAGACGTCTTTGTTAATTTTTTTTTCATGTTTTACTTTCCTTTCTTTTCACGCATTTTATTTACTGTTACATTTGACATATTTTTATGCATCTTGCTACGTCCCTCTGAGGACCTGATGATCTCTCCAGGTTATTGCTGGTTTTTCTTCCATGTATTTGTTGAGACTGCTAGAATAGAATGGTAGATTTGTGGGTGATGGTATTTCTCGTATTCAGGTATCAATAGTGGTATGTTTATCATTCTTTTGTCTTTTATATTTCATGATGACATCTTGATCAGCTGTATATCCTAGTTTTACAAGCTTACTTTCTGTTATGAACTTGTTCAGATGATTATATTAAGGTCTGGCCAACCTTACTACGAATTATCTATTCTTGTATTTATATTCAAGTAGCATCAGTGTATTATTGTTTGATCAGCATTAATGCACCGGTTACTACTTGAGCTTATTATCTGTAGATTGAGATATAGTTGACTTGTCATTTTATACCCAATGTAGACAGTTTATACATATTCGAGCTGGACTGGAGTCCACTTGATACGTAGCTGGCATATATACGTATCCTAGTCCTACGTATTTGGGAGTGGAATGTTACATTATTATAAAGGGCCTTGGAAACGGCTCATAATGAGTCGTCTAAGACGGTAAGCAGTATATAAATCCTCAAAAAATTAAAATTTAAGAAAAAAACGTAACTAATGGTTTAACTACATGATATTATCTAACTACCGACGTATTTATCTATAACAAATCCAACTAAAATAGCATATATATATATTTTTTTAACAAATCCAACTAAAATAGTATATATATATATATATATATATATATATATATATATATATATATATATATATATATATATATATATATATATATATACTAAAAAAAAATATATATATATATATATATATATATATATATATATATATATATATATATATATTTTTTTTAGTATATATATATATATATATATATATATATATATATATATATATATATATATATATTTGGTAGATGCAACCCACGTGAACATGATTAATATCTTTATGAAAGGCCCAAAAACTAAAAATGTTTTATGTAAAATCCACCGCTAAAAAAACTTTCATCGCGTGCCCAGAATTAGAGAAACTTATCCAAAGCGGGTTCCAGATGACCATTTTGCCCTTCATTTTAATTTATTGAAAACACCCACGAAACTGCTCTTAAAAAAATGTTTCGATACTTCATCTTCTTCCATACGCTGCTCACTTTTGAATCTAGGTTTTCTCCTCAAAAATCTTCAAAAACTCGTCGGAAAATTTCGGAAAGACCGGGACAAACGACAAAAGTGCTAAAACGGAGGTCCAAACATCATTTTTTTGCGATTCTAAAATTTCGGAAGGCCGTCTAACGATGAAGCTGTTACTTTCAGTTTCCTCGACGATACGCTCATTTTGCGATAAACGGGACCTCGTTTCGACCTCCCAATCAAAAGTTATGGCTCTCCAAAGTTTCAGCTGACCATAAAATGCAGGAGAATGGTCATTCTCCATATTAGAACACGAAAAATGTTAATTTCTCATGAGGGTGGTCATTCTCCGTGTTAGTAACACGGAGAATGTCATTCTTCGTCTTAATTTACACGGAGAATGACATTCTCCGTGTTACTAACACGGAGAATGGCATTCTCCGTCTTAATTTACACGGAGAATGACCATTCTCCGTGCTAAATTACACGAAGAATGACTATTCTCCGTCTTAATTTACACGGAGAATGCCATTCTCCGTGTAGTTTATCACGGAGAATGCCATTCTCCGTGTAGTTTATCACGGAGAATGGTCATTCCAGTGTTAAAATACAGGAAAATGACTATTCTCCGTGTTAGAAACACGGAGAATGCCATTCTCCGTGTTAAATAAAACGGAGAATGTTATTCTCCGTGTTAAATAAAACGGAGAATAGCATTCTCCGTGTAATTTAGCACGGAGAATGGTTATTTCAGTGTTAAAACGTAGGAGAATGGCATTCTCCGTTTTGAATAAAACGGAGAATGACGTTCTCCGTGTTAAATAAAACGGAGAATGGTCATTCTCCGTGTTAAATAAAACGGAGAATGGTCATTCTCCGTGTAATTTAGCACGGAGAATGGTCATTTCAGTGTTAAAACGCAGAAGAATGGCCATTCTCCGTGTTAGAAACACGGAGAATGTCATTCTCCATTTTAAATAAAACGGAGAACGGGATTCTCCGTGTTAATTTACACGGAGAATGGTCATTCTCCGTGTTAAATAAAACGGAGAATGGTCATTCTTCGTATAATTTAGCACGGAGAATGGTCATTTCAGTATTAAAACGCAGGAGAATGGTCAGAATGTCATTCTCCGTTTAAATAAAACGGAGAATGGCATTCTCCGTGTTAATTTACACGGAGAATGGTCATTTCCAGTGTAAAAACGTAGGAGAATGGCCATTCTCCGTGTAATTTAGTTTTTTCAGGAATAAAGAGTTTCGTTCTTCTTTCAAAGCGGTGATAATTCTTATGGAAAAGAAGAAGAAAGATCTTCTCTCCACAATTGACGTCGATGAAGATGATGATGATGGTGATGATGATGACGAGCAATGATCTGAGTTCGACCGAAGAAAAGTACACCGAACTACGAACGATCTTTGCGATCTCTGCTGAAAATGAGAGCAATGGAATTCAGATTTTCCGTGAAGAAGAAGAAGACGAAAATCGCAATCCAGATCTGAGTTTTTTGAATTCAAATACATATAGATGTCCAATTCGCGCGGAGGGGTAGTTTCGGTATTATAAAAATAGCAGTTTCCAGCGGGTGGCATCTAAAAGGAAATCTTGGAATATTTAACGTGAAAATACTTAATTCTAGACATTTCATAAAACTCATCCAGCGGATGGACATTTCATAAAAGTCCATCCCGAAATTGGATTTCTCAGCAATTTCCAGTTAAATAATATAGTCAATTGTAACTTCTCAATAATACTAGGCCCGTCCACCAAACAAGTCTGATATGTTAGGTTAAATCGTAGATTGAGTATCCCTAGAGTCCATATGAGGTGGGTCCCACTGCCTGTCTTCCCGCCGCAAATCTAGATTCATACAAATCAACCTCCTTCTTCTTTCTTCCTCCGCCGCCCTGCATACCCAAACCGTACCAAAAAAACTAACCCTAGAAAACCCTAACCCTAGCCATGAACGGCTCCGCCGCACTCTTCTCCGACGGCTACTCCGCCGCCGGCCTCTTCTCCTCCCCCCACTCCTACGCCTACGACGACCTCATCATCCTCCCGGGATACATCGACTTCCCCGCCGACTCCGTCGACCTCTCCACCGCCTCTCCCGCCGCCTCCCCCTCTCCCTCCCCTGCGTCGCCTCCCCCATGGACACCGTCTCGGAGTCCTCCATGGCCGCCGCCGTCGCCTCCCTCGGCGGCCTCGCCTTCCTCCACTCCAACCTCCAGGCCTCCCACCTCCGCCTCGCCAAGTCTGCCCGCCTCCCCTACGTCGCCGACCCCCTCTTCCTCTCCCCATCCGACGTATTCATCTCCTCCTCCTCCTTCGCCATCGTCACCGCCGACGGCACCTCCAAGTCCAAGCCCCTCGGCGTCGTCTCGGCCTCCGACTCGTCTCCCGACGCCCCCGTCTCCCGACGCCCCCGTTGTGGACGGCGACGGGGAAGTCGTCAACTTTGTAACGGACGAGATCGCGAGCACGATCAAGGGCTATCCGAAGTTCGGGGTGCCGTCGGTGGGGGCGGACGGGAAGTTCTTGGTCGGCGCGGCGATCGGGACTAGAGAGGAGGATAAGGTGAGGCTGGAGTATCTGGTGAAGGAGGGGGTGGATGTCGTGGTGATTGATAGTTCACAGGGAAACTCCTGCTATCAGCTGGACATGATCAGGTTTGCGAAGAGGAGTTATCCGGGGGTTGATGTTATTGGGGGGAATGTGGTCACCATGGCGCAGGCGCAGGCGCAGAATTTGATCAAGGCGGGGGTCGATGGGTTGAGGGTCGGTATGGGGTCCGGGTCCATTTGTACCACGCAGGAAGTTTGTGCGGTCGGCAGAGGACAGGTGATCACTTTTTTCCTGAATAATTCCGCTGATAGCTCTTTTATAGTGCTAAACACTTGTAGACAGGTTGTAATTTACAGAGACAACACAAAAAATGCAAGGTTTTGGTAGTAGGTAACTTGAAACAACACTTCCCCGTTCCCTCTAGTGCTTGTGTTGATTTGGTTTTAGAATTATGAAAGTTATCTTTAATTATTTGGTCTTGCTAGACAACCTTATTCTAGAATTGGATAAAAATTGATGGTGCCACTTGGTGCGATGGCAAGTCCTGGCTCTTGCATCTAGGTGGATGTTGGTTTCTTTTGCGGGAAAAGCTCTCCATATGTTGGATAAGGCTACGGACATTTTGACCCTCCTAGAATTGGATAAAAATTGATGGTGCCACTTGGTGCAATGGCAAGTCCTGGCTCTTGCATCTAGGTGGATGTTGGTTTCTTTTGCGGGAAAAGCCCTCCATATGTTGGATAAGGCTACGGACATTTTGACCCTCCTAGACCTTGTATTAGTAGGAGCCTCGTGGCACTGGTCTACCATTTTATTAGGCTTTCCTTTTACACTGAACTTAGATGATTTATTACAGCTATAATAGCATTATGTGGGTTCTTACAGGCATCAGCAGTTTACAAGGTTGCATCTTTTGCGAAGGATCATGGTGTGCCAGTTATTGCTGATGGCGGGATTAAGAATTCTGGGCATATTGTTAAAGCTTTGACACTAGGGGCGTCTACAGTTATGATGGGTGGTTTTCTAGCTGGTAGCCATGAGGCTCCTGGGCAATATGAATATCAGGTATGTCATCTAAAGATTTTATAGTCTGAAATGTTTTGCATCCAATTATTCCAGTAGAACGCCTTGTGTATATAATCCGTAGCATACGACACTTGGTCTGAGGTATGCAGAATTCTGTTTGGTGCTTGCTGCTCCTGTTTACTGCTCCACGAAATGTTACTCTTCATTATTTGATTTTCATATACGGATACATAGCTTCAAATACCTATATCACTATATTTGTGAAGTTGATTTAGATTCATTTAAATCTAAATGATGTCAAAGCTAAATGATTTTCAGTTTGCCTTCTCTCTCTTTACCCCCTATATTGCTTAATTCTTTAATTCCTTCACTTGGTCGCATCTTTCGCCCTAGGCTATGTTGTCTGTCCGCTCGCAGACCAAGGGTGATTCGACCAGTAACTTCCTTCATGTCTATGCTGTTTTTGGCGCTAGGCGATGCAACAGACCTTTCGCCTTGCTAGAGGCATCATCCAGAAATCTGCTGGTTCTGTTGTCCTGCAATCTTCCAGGAAACAACTGAACCACTGAAGCAGTTATTGTTTCGACTCTTTTGAGTAGCAAATAACTAATATTCAGTAGCAGTAGAAGAAGAAATCAAGAAAAACGGAAAGTTTTTCTAAAACAAAACACACAGAAGAACAGAAGAAGTACATCAAAAAAAATTAAAAAAAAAAAAACACAGTAGAAGAATTTAAGAAGAAGAAGAAGCAGTAGAAGAAGAAATGAGAAAAACAGAGGTAAAGAAAAAAGTAACATACATGTAAGAAATGAAAAAAAAAGAGGAGAAAAAAAAAGTAACATACATGTTGGTCGTCTCTCTCACCCGAGCGGCTTTTTTTCAAAGCAGCAGCAAAACACTGGACCAGAAGGTCCAGAACTCTATTAAGCCAATCAAAAACCGAAATAGAAAATTACATTTATACCCATCAAAAAGTTACTGCCTAAATTTTGTTTTTTCCCCCCTAGGCGGTCGCCTAGGGGCGCCTAGGCGACCATCGCCTGGAACATTGCCCCGGCAAGACGTTGTTTTTCTTCAACCTACATGCCTAGGCATCGCCTGTGACAACATAGCTTCCTGTCATTTGTATCATTATCTAATCATATGCCGACCTCGTTTTCCAAGGTTGTCGCACCATTATCAGCTTGCAGGCATCTTTCGAAGCTCCAACAGCTTAATCTAGCCTATACGTATTTGATTACTTGTAGTAACGAGTTCTTAATTCATTTCATGCCCACTTGAAATAAAATGATCATTAAGGCTAGTTTTATGTCAACAAGATTATTGCATTATGTACTTATTTGTTTTGATTTTAGTGAAGAATATATGAAAAAGAATAAGTAGAGCATAATCCAGTTTCTGAAGAGAGTAATAGTTGAAGGTCATGGTTATAATTTATTTGTATTGATGATGAATAGAATTACTCTCTACCGCCTAAAAACAAAATTATAAGCATAATGGCCATATTGTTTTCAAAAATCCTTCTCTCGGTCGAGCTGTAATAGTTCATTTATGTACAAAATATTTCCGTGTGCAAAAAGGGAAACTCACATCTATTTTCTTTTATACAATCAAACCACTTTTGCCCATGGATTTTTTTTATCATCGCATCTTTGCCCATGATGCTTCTAGATTTTTCTACTTTCAAAGCTAACCATTGGTCATCTTCTCCGTGACTGTCCTTATCTTCACCATGGATAAACCGTTCGACATGTTGTTTTTTAATTGACAATTTCACTGATGAAATCTGATGTAGAGCCATATGACCCTGACTGGGTGGCGGAAGATCAGTGGATCAAGCCACAAGAGTGTATTATTTCTTCCATTTATAAAAAATGGTGGGAGTTGGAGTCAGTAGGCCCAAAAGACATACAATGCAACATGCACAAAGTTCCTTGCGTAATGCCGGACATCTAAAAAAATCTGATGTAGAGAAGATTTAGCGTCATTTTTCTGTTTTTTAAAGAAAGAAAGACTTGGACAAACGTCTAGTTCTCTCAAAAAAGAAAAAATCGATTAGATATTCAATCAAAAGCTAAAAAGTTTATTTTTTTTAACATAGGTTTAATTTAAAAAAAAATCTACTAGTGAGGGTAAATTGATAGTTTATTTTTTGGGGAAAAAATATAAAGATGGTCAAAGCTCCTAAAAATAAGGAGGGGGTTAAACAAAATGAAAACATGGATGCGTTTAATAACACCCGTTGGCAAAAGGTGTCCTGGAGGAAACAACATGGTTTATGTTTTGTGAAGAATTAAGTTTTACTTGCCCATCCTAGCAGAAGTTAATGCTGAAGTACGGAATGCTTTTACATATTATGGAGAAGGAAGGAACCAGGTAGAACATAATTAGTATTCGTTGTTTCATTTTATGTTACCGAAACAGAAACACAACCACAACTGTTTGACAAGTATATTTTATTTCTACTATTTTAGTGCCTAATAAATTTAAGATAATTTTTATTTGACCCAGGCACAACAATAACATTTACAAGGTTGTTGACATGCTAAAAAAGTACCATTGGTTCTGACCTTTCAGAATGGCAAGGCTAATAGAGCAATCACTTCTCCACCTCCTTTCATCATGAGCAGTGGAACTTTCATCATGAATTGGTAGGAAACTGGAACCTTCTACTTTATTGTGATGATGAAGAGAGCAAATGTTTTGATTTAGTGAGTCTGGACCCATTCCATTATGGATTCTGCCACCTTGAAGTTATTTTTTGGAACTATCAAACAACCCTTTGATCTACACAGGCACAATGCTTCAATCTTTCCTAGCTGCTCCTCTGCTACAGAGACAAAGCAGCTCACTAAGAGACATCTTTTGATCCTGTAACCCATCTCTCTCTCTCTCTCTCTCTCTCTCTCTCTCTCTCTCTCTCTCTCTCTCTCCTCATTGTTTAAGGAAGAAAACGCTTCCGTATCTTTCCCTACTAGACAAACCATCTAGCTGCCCCAATGATTTTTGAGCTGAAATGTTTAGCTTGTCTGGATGATTTTTTTTCTTGTTCATTTAGATCTATTAAGGGTCTTCTCCTCTGGAAGACTGGAATGTTAGTTCGCTACAGAGGGGTGCCCTCAAGTGTTTCTATAAGCATACATTTCATAGAGAGATTCGCTAGGAATTTGGTTGCAACATAGAGGATGCTTTCAGGTCAACATCCTGTCATAAAAACTTTGTCAATTGTCAATTCTTTATGAAGCTTTCTTGTACCCCAAACCTGACCCCATTCTGATGGAAGAAGGCTTGGGTGATGATGATATTATCTTCATCAACAATTTATGTGGTCAAGAAACAATCAGTTTATCATAACCTTTTCACAATTCAGTATCCTCATAACAAACTTGCATAAATTTTTTTTGCTTGCCAAAGTCGAATAAACAAGGAGTTGGAAGTGGCCAACATGATGTACTGGTTACAGCTTGTTGAAACATTTGCTTTGGATCTTCCATATTTGACTACAGGAATACTGGTATACATCTAATATATATATTTGAGCATGAGTTTAGGTGTGTATTTACTGAATATATATTCACCGAGTACCAAGGTGCTCCCATATTACACGTTATCATTAGTCACCTGACACTGCAACAATGATAGGCCTAGCAATCAAATTACTGGAGAAAAAACAACATAACTATTCTCATTCATCTTTGGTATGTAGATTATCTCCAAGGATTGTCTTAGGAACCCTATTTTTTTAATAGAAAGCCAATGACAGGAAACTGTAATTAGATGCTATTTACATCAATTCGAAAGAACTGTGTAATATTTGAAAGGTATCCCCATTTGCCATGTAACTTCATTTTGTGATATACTTCTCAAGAACATAAGTTTCTTTTCATCACAAAATAAGTATGCTGAGTGTAACATTAGATTTTTTATAGTTATAGGTCCTGTTGATCTGTTCATCAATTGCTCAAGAGAACTTGTAATTTTGGTACTTGCCAATGATCTTGCAATGTATGTGGCATGCTAATAGATCACTTATGTTGCACAAACACAGCAAAACAGCGCCGTATCTGTCCGTATCCGTATTCCTGCAACATACTTAATTAATTTGTACCTATTTCAAAATGTCCATATCATCCCGTATTCATGTCGTGTCTGTATCATACCCATGTCCGTATTCATGCATCGAAGAAGACTAAATTTTCTTGGAAAGAATGGACGAGAATTGAAAAGTTATAGATGTAGTTATTTGCCATGATTTTATGTATGTTAGTTACTGAATATATATATATATATATATATATATATATATATATATATAGTTCATTAGAAAATTGTGCATTTGAAATTCTGTTAAACTCTTTGATTATTTGTTCGAAGCCTAGATGAAGATAACAAAATGGCACACAGAATAGAATCAAGGAAGAATGGTCAACCGAGGAACTCAAGAATGCATGTGGGAGCTAGAGTATTATTTATTTATAGAAATGGTTTATTTCTAATAATGTATTTTGCATTTCTGGTGGTAAGTAGATAAATCTATTTTACTATGAAACTCTCTGATATTAGAGGCCACCATAAGAGTTTTAGAATGGATAAACCATTTCTGATTAGCATCTTGTTTAAAACTTGGTGGATGTTACAT
Organism: Iris pallida; assembly: GCA_029216955.1. Taxonomy (NCBI): domain Eukaryota; kingdom Viridiplantae; phylum Streptophyta; class Magnoliopsida; order Asparagales; family Iridaceae; genus Iris; species Iris pallida. The sequence goes on along the minus strand of JANAVB010028397.1, from coordinate 115,704 downwards.
ATATACAGGAACTAGAGCATTATGTATTTATAGAAATGGTTTATTTCTTATAATGTATTTTGCATTTCTGGTGGTACGTAGATAAATCTCTCTTATCTATGAACTCTGATATTAGAGGCCACCATAAGAGTTTCAGAATGGATAATATGGCAAGTCACTTACCGTTTTCAATTATCATCTTGTTTAAAACTTGGTGGACGTTACATATATACAGGAAGTAAGGATATGTTCTAGTTTTTAAAAGCTGGTTGCAATTTAGAGACTGCATCTTATATACTGGAGGTTAGAGATGCCATATTTTATAGGTGATATTGAGGGTAGCAGTGTGGGTGTAGTTTGGTTGCAAGGGGGAGAGGAAATGTGTAGCAAAGGCTATAGGAAAGAGGAAGAAACGTGTAAGGTGTGGCACTCACCATGAATTTAGAGATCACGCCCCCCACCCCCTTCCTCTTTCATGAAAGTTAAAATCTTTTTTGTAGGGAATTAAGTATCACAAGGGGGAACAAATCATTTCTACAAATCACTGAAAGATGTTGAATTTATTGAAACATACATATGAAAACTAGTAGCCTCTTCCTCCCTTCCCAAAGCTCTATTGACGTTAATCCCATTCAGTATTCACATGATTTTGAAACTTGTAAGACCAGATATCCACGTCTCAAGAATTTGCTGTAGTGCCGATCAAGGGAAATGTTTTGTCCTCTGTAGACATGAGAACAATTTCTACTGTTGGTTTCTTTATTGACCCAGAAAAATTGAAGTGACTTGAATACTTGACCGGTGTTGGTAACACAAGTATATTCGATGTCGCTGAGCCTGAGAGCCTAACAGAAAATATGTCTTGACTACTGATCTTGAAATAAGTAGTCTGTTTCATTGAAAGCTTCTGAATACTTGCATTGTATGGCAATTAAAGCATCCATACAGTTGTCTACAATTTAAAGCACTATGATTCAATTAGCAACACTTGCTAAAATTGACATTTTGGATTAAGCATTATCATAGTCGATGTTCCCTTCTGTCATCTAACAGTTTATTCTAATAGGGTGGGCACAGGGTCAAGAAGTATAGGGGCATGGGCTCCCTCGAAGCTATGACAAAGGGAAGTGATGCTCGATATTTGGGTGATAAAGAGAAGCTCAAAATCGCTCAGGGAGTTGTTGGCGCAGTAGCGGACAAAGGCTCCATCCTGAAGTTCATTCCTTACACGATGCAAGCAGTCAAACAAGGATTCCAAGATCTTGGTGCGTCCTCATTGCAGTCAGCTCACAATCTTCTAAGATCAGAGGTGCTAAGGATGGAGGTATGAGATTGAGACAGAACTTGTACTTTCAAATTATTCATAAGTCCTATTCTTATTTGATCATCCGTAAATTGTGGTGGCTTAAGATAAGGAGATACAATGCAAGGCTGGTTGTGTTTAGGGCTGAAAATTGAACGAACGAGCTCGAACAAAGAGTGTTCAAGCTTGGTTTGACTTAATAATCGAACGAGTTTGATTCGAGCCGAGCTTAAGATCGAGCTCTAAAATGGTGTTTGAACTCGGTTTGATTAGAGACTCGAACGAATCGAGCTCGAGCCAAAGTCCTATTGAACATGTTGTATAGACTATCACACTGTTTCTCTCAAGTTTTAAAGACTGTTTTTATTGAATTACTTATGCTATTTATATCATAAATTTACCATCGTATAAAGAAAAAAAATGAGTAAAATTTCTAAGACAATGTATTTCTATCTATTAAAAAAGACATAACATGTACTAGAAAAAGTTCTAATATGAGAAATCGAGCCGAGCTCGAGCCTGTTTGCGAATAAGATCGAGTCGAACAACCTATTGTAGAACTCGGTATCGATTAGTCCACGAACGAGCTTAATCCGATCTTGAACCAAGCCAAACACGAGCCGAGTGCGAACGGTTTGAATCGTTTTACAGCCCTAGTTGTGTTTGATTTGGCAATTAATTAGCCTAAAGAAAATTCAAACTATCATAACTGTAGCTGGAAATGACGCTGCTTACATATCATTGTTTTAATTCCTATGTCTAATTTATGCTCTTGTATTTTGGGGCATGGAAAGGGTGGGTCCCAACTATAGGATTGGCCAAGAATCTTACCACCTGTATTTAATTGGTTTGAGTTATAATTAAGTTTATATTTAAAAAATCTGAATTTTATTTCTGAAATTTGGAAGCTGTTGGTGACCTCATTCTTCTGCATACCTGCGATTACCATTACCAGCATGAATTACAAGTTAGGATTTTGAAGTAAATCTAGTCAAAAGCATGTATTTGAATTTGTCGGTAGCTGGAACCTTGCACTTTAATTGCAAGTAATCAAGCGAGCATGAACTAAACTTGTAGATGCAAGTGTCTCATGTTGCAGTCTCACAAGCATTTTCAGTTGCAAAATTTTTGCTGTTCTTTATACTTGCACAGATCCTGCAAGTGTTTGGTGGTTAATTTTCATGAAACAAATAATCTGCTTGATCTTTTTTTTCTTCTTCTGTGAGGCGTTTAGTTATCATCACATTCAAGACTTCAAACTTCATTAAAGTCACTGGTTTTGGTGGATAATCACTCTTTATTTTCCAGGTCCGGACAGGGGCTGCACAAGTTGAGGGAGGGATCAGTGGCTTAGTTTCATATGAGAAGAAACCCTACTGAGGATTCAATTGAAAGTTTGAGACATTGTTTTATGGTTGATTCTTCCGAATCATTGTGAAGCTGTGTGGCGGTGGTGGTGGTGGTGGGGGGGGGGGGGGGGGGGGGGGGGGGGGGGGGGGGTTGGGTTGGGGGGCTTGGAAGACACCATTATTTCCCGGCCAATTTTAATCGTTCCTCTGGCCTACTTTAGGGAAATCTTTGCATGTTCCGGATTTGCGCTCATGTCTAGGTCGTTTCCAGGTTAGAGTTTGAAATTTTTTTTGTTGGTAAGTTATATGGATTTGGTTATTGTTATTTTACCTATATTTTCTTGGCATAAATGGGCGAAATGTTTCGTGACCTCTTTGTACCTCTGATGTGTATTTGCTCAAAGAATTTGAGGTGTGTGCTAAAAAAAATGGGAAGCGTACTATTTGATACTTGCAGTTTGATTCATTAGAACTGTCCCATTGTGTGAGAGCAGCCAGCAGCTCCTGTGGTGCAGAGTATTCTTGGCTAGCAATTAGATGGCATTGAAATCGTTTTTATTTTTGTCAGGCAGTACCGCTGGCCGGTGAAAGAAGTTGTGGTCATTAGAGCATCATTAGTAAAGCCCATCCCATTTTCTAGATTCTAGATTTAGAATGTAGGAGCCCATTTTGTAGAATAATAAGTTTTATCCCTGGTCCCAATTTTAACAATTTCGGTCCTAACCTATCCATAGGCACTAAGAGTTGGGCCTCCAAATCTTTTGATTCTAGATTGTAGAAACTCGTTTTGTAGAATAGTAAGTTTCAATTTGGAGCCAAACTTTCTAGATTCTAAATTTTATATTATTATTTTTCTACATTAATTTTCGACCACATAATTTTTGGGACCGGAGCACACTTTATCATTTCCTACTATTCTTATACAAATTCAACACATTTTACATTTAACTTTTTTTTTGAAATTTTGGGATCCAAATTGCATTGGAGAGTCCCAACTACTAATGATGCTCTTAGAGAGTGAATTTGAAAACATATCCTACTGTGCCATGGACAGGTCCCACTCAGATATGTTATTACGGAAATGTAGGAGGTTGATTTTTCTATTGTTCCTCTCAGAACTCATGAGATTGGTTTTTCTCATTTTTTAACATTTATTACGGAAATTTAGGATGCCTATTCAGATATGTTATTGTCTATTTTATCCATTATTTTTTAATTTTCATGATGTTATTTTTACTTTGAAATGTAAGGATATTTGGAACATTGATTTATTTTTTTTATTTTTATTTTGCATCAACGAAACACTAAAAAGAAAATCAAATAATCTTTTTTGAATTTTTTTCGTTTTACCAAATACATGAAAGAAAATTGACAAAAAAATTAATTTTTAATTCTCATAGAAAAGACAAGGAAAGTCACCAAATGAGATCTAAATAATAAATGCTCAATTAGAGGGTGACACAGGTTTCCATGTAGTCCCAAGTACTAAGTTAATGAAAGTGCTATACATCTCTTTGGTAACATAGAATTGCCTTATATGTTATAGGAACCTTTTTTTTAATGGGATTTACCTTGTATCTTGTATATTTTGAGAATACATCTTGTTAATATAAAGTGAACAAATATTTGATGTGAAGGCATTATTCACTAATATCTGAAGATTAAAAAGATTGCACATTTGATATTTGGAGCTACCTTTTTTTTAATGGGATTTACCTTGTATCTTGTATATTTTGAGAATACATCTTGTTAATATAAAGTGAACAAATATTTGATGTGAAGGCATTATTCACTAATATCTGAAGATTAAAAGATTGCACATTTGATATTTGGAGCTGTTTACTAGTAAATCTATGTGTTTTTACTTTTTTATTTAGGCTAAATGTTAAATTGGTACTTAACTATTCTAGTTTTTCAACTTGATATCATAAACTTTAAAATTAGACAACTTGATACCTCAACTATGTTGAAGTTGATACCATCCGTCAGAACTCATGAGATTTATTTTCCTCATTTTTTAGCATTTATTGCGGAAATTTAGGATGACAATAGTCCTACTCAGATATGTTATTGTCGATTTTATCCATTATTTTTTGATTTTCATGATGTTATTTTTACTTTGAAATGTAAGGATATTTGGAACATTGATTTATTTTTTTTATTTTTATTTTGCATCAACCAAACACTAAAAGGAAAATCAAATAATCTTTTTTGAATTTGTTTCGTTTTTTACCAAATACATGAAAGAAAATTGACAAAAAATTTGATTTTTAATTCTCATAGAAAAGACAAGGAAAATCACCAAATGAGGTCTAAATAGTAAATGCTCAATTAGAGGGTGACACAGGTTTCCATGTAGTCCCAAGTACTAAGTTAATGAAAGTGATATATCTCTATGGTAACATAGAATTGCCTTCTATGTAAAGGTGCAACTTGGGCAGGCTAAACCCGAGCCCGATCGGATAAGCCCGTTAACGGGTTGGGTTAGGATTGAAAATACTCGGGTTCGGGCTCGGATATGGGTTAAAATATTTGAACCCGATCAAAAATTGGGTTGGGCTTGGGTTCATGTGTCGGGTTACCTGAATCCCGACTTATATATATATATATATATATATATATATATATATATATATATATATATATATATATATATATATATATATATATATATACTAGTCATAACCCGTGCCCATCGGGCACGGTTCATTTAAGGTATTCCCCCTCAAAATCTTGGACCCCCAATTTTAAACGAACAATAATAATTATGAGGCCCCCATCAAAATATTAAATCCCAACCACTGCTGGATGTGAATTTTTTTTGAATTTCCCATAAAATTCCACTCTCAATAATGCTCATCCACAACCATTATGAGTGCAAACCTCACTCTTGGATTCCCCATAAAACCTCACTCTCAATAATGCTCATTCCTCATAAAATCCCATTCTCAATAATGCTCATCCACAACCATTATGAGTGCAAACCCCACACTTTGGATTCCCCATAAAATCCCACTCTCAATAATGCTCATCCACAACCGTTGATTCACCAAGATTAAATCCCAACCACTCTTTATCTTGGCACAGTCAGCCCTATGATTCAAAAACCTTTGTGTTTTGTATAAGATATATATATATATATATATATATATATATATATATATATATATATATATATATATATATATATATATATATATTCTACTATATAATAGGAAAACTTAGATGGTGAAACTTTTGAATTCCGAAAATACCCTTACATACTTATACTAATTAAAAATAGTTCTTTAATTTTAATAAGGACAACTTAGTAATTAGAAAGACTACCCTTTGGTCTTCCTAAAGAGTCTTCCTAAATTAATTAAGAAATATTAAAATACGTGCAAGACACGTGCACATATACTAGTATATATATATATATAAACTTTAAATTCTAAATTTCTCTACCCAAACTTTTCAACTCCTTATCATAAATCTTATTTCAGTTTGTATTTTTTAGTGATCAAGACTTGATTGCTATTTGATTATGTGTTTAATATTATTTTTTAAATTATTTCAAATATTATATTAGAACCCGATAAACTCGATGGACCCGACCCAATCCGAGTTCAACCCGAGCCAAACCCGATCCTCCGGGCTTGGTCTTGGGCTTCATATGTTTAACCCGAGGTCGGGCCGGGCTTGGGCTCGGACTAGACTTATGATTCATCGGGTTGGGCTCGGGTTGACCTCAAGCCCGACCCAACCCGCCCGAGTTGCACCCCTAGTCGCAGCCGTTATAATCGGCCGTTATGGAACCCGTATTGCACGAGCGCAATCTAGGCTTATGCAGCATCACGTCTTAGCGAGTACGATCGCTCCTAGGAGAGTGGGACGTGACATCATGGATATGACTGAGAGGACAGAGCGTGGAGTTACTGATCTTAGAGCATCGACACAGCGCAGCGTGACAGAGTTGCAGGCATCACAGCTGTTCATGGGTGAGAGGCTGACGTTGATACATGATTCGATGACTGATAGCAGTACGAGGCTGTTATCTAACGTGGATTCATACAACCAGCGACTAGCAGCGTTGGAGCAGATATGTCCTCCGGATGCGCCTTCATCTTCACCGACTCCACCGACGTCACAGCCTTCATCGACGTCGGTGTCAATTTCACGGGAGCAGTATGAGTTGTTCTTATCCCTGATGCACGATGGTGCCCCTCCTCCTCCTGATCGCCAGTAGTTCTAGTTAGGAATGTTTATTAATTGTTTATGTGTAGAGTGTTTGTTTGTGTGTAGACCTACAATATTGGGTTTGAATATTATACATTTGTTGAGACTTTGAGACTTTATTGGTTACTTGTGTGTAGACTTATCTGCGTGGATATTTATTTATTGCACCGTGTGTAGACGGATTTTCTTCAGACTGGATTTATAATTCTAATTTGCCATTTTCTTCATATTCTATTTTATTATTTATTCGAAATGTATGTGAATTTACCGGTGTTGAGTGTTCCACCGAAGGGGTCGACGAACCCAGGAAATTCAACGGAGGGTTTTTCCGAGTCTATTCATATTAATTGTTTATTATTAAACTGCAGGGATACCACACTAGCAGAATATGTCATTCTGTTTTCTATTTTTTTTATTTTTTCTGCAAAATTAGCGACGTTTAGCGACTGTTACCGACGTTTAGCGACGCGCAAAGAAGTCGCTAAGCGTCAGTGAATCCTACAGGTTAGCGACGCTTTGCGACTACTCCTTCGTCGCTAAACGTCGGTATTAGTCGCGTAACGTCGCTAATTTTGCAGAAAATCACCGGCGGTCAGCGTCGTATGGTTGAGTCGCTAAACGTCGGTAGATGTTGCCAAAACGTCGCCAATTCCTGCATCGCTACATTTTCGACATGAAGTCGGTAAACGTCGCAAAGTATCGACGTGTGGACGTCGCAGACAAACGTCGCAGTAGCGACATTTTGTGACGTTTTCGCTGTTAGCGACTTGTAGTTACGCGACAGCCCAAAAACGTCACAAAAAACGTCGTTGAAAAGCATTTAGCGACGTTTACTTACAATTTAGCGATGTTTTGTGCGTCGCTAATATGTGATAATCTGGTAATGAGCTTTGAAAGATTTCTAATTGTGATTGAGTAACTCTTAATATATCATAATCCTATATCCTAATTGCAGGCTCGTAGCAACGCTCTTAGTCGAGCACCACTACGAAATCGCACTAATTGCGACCTCGTCCTGCATGGGCCACCACAAAAACGTGTCATGACCCGTACCCTGTTTAGGGGCTCGAGGACGTGGGTACATCCAGCCTATGCTGCAGTGTCGGCGGTAAAACACTGTATAAGTCATCTACAATATCTATCATCTAACAATATGAGTCATAAACTTGTCATCTCTGCACGAAGGAAATGTCACGACCCGCACCCGCTTTTCGGGATACGAGTTCGTGTCCAAGCCAGCCTATGCCGCAGAGTCGGCGATAGAACGCTGTCAAGGCCATGATACTCAAAATCACATAAAAATTTTTATTACTCATTCACATTATTAAAATTATAAGATTTACAAGATTTATATTTAAAGAAAGTATAATGTTCTTATATATTGAAATGTCTACAACATATCTATCTAATCTCTAGGTCTTGGCCTGTAATTACACCCGTATCTCCCCAAGCTAAGAGTAGTCGTGACTAACCTGAAAAATGTTAATTTCCAATCAGAAATGGAACAAGCACATAGACCGATAGGCTAATCGAAACATAATAAAATCTTCAAGACATGAAAATAGCATATGTGAAATAAACTAGATAGCAAACTGAATCATGACATCACTACACCAAAAAAGGTGTTTAGGAACAATTTTTACATGTGCCTAATATTTTTAGGAACATGGCAATATATAAGAACATGTAAATAGAGTGACATGATATGTGGTAAAGAAACAGGGAGAATCAAGTAAAAGACAACTATCTGTGTTTTGAAATATCGTGTTCAACATGTGAACGGCTACGGGATAAATCTGGCACCCCGTACGTGTCGTGTGCAACTGCTATTCTCCACGAAAGACAATAGGGATATTTTCTGGGTAGTTCACACGTCTATTAAGATATTTTTCCGCCCGACTAGTACTCATGGACTCGACAAGTCAAGAACACGGAAGCATGTAAATAAGAATCAAGCAATATAATATGTAGAGATCCATGATTCCGTGTAACAACGTGTCAACAAGTAGGAGAGCATATGTATGAACATGAAATGGAAAAACTACTAAGAATCGAAAGTAATCAGTATATGTACTTGCCTGGGGTCCTTTGCTGGTGAAACTGATAATCTCGTTGTGTCCAGGATACTTTGATTAGCCTAGGATCGATATGACGAGGTCAGAATTCGAACGAATTAAGATCGTACGGTTAGCACGGTCAAGCTCAATCCAATCTAGAATTAAAAAAAAAAAATTCTAATTGAGGAAAAATATCTTTATTATTTATAACCTATTTTAGAAAATATTTATAACATATGGAAACCATATTTCAAAATGATTTTAGATTTATCAAATTACTAGTATAAATATTTAAGCCCGTTTAAAATATACTTTTATACAAATATTTTGAAAACTAAGAAAATATTATTACGAGGACATATTAAGAAATAAACTATTAGGTACATACCATTTTTAAAACATCTATGTACCTACTCCTTTTATAAGTTCTAATCCATAGCATGTATATTTATAAAGTTCTACACATTTATATTTAAAGCCGACAAACCTGTTAAATAAGCCTATACCTAGTATTTAGAATTACATAGCCAAAATTAATTATATTTACCTATAGGCCCAACACAATTAATTTGTTAGTACTTGATTCCTCTCAAGCCCAAATTCCATCTAATATTTATATTAGCCTAAACTATTAAATATAAAATAACCAAAGTGTGTAAAAGCCTATTAATAAGGCCCACTGATTATAAGTCGAAAAGGTTTCTCCAAAAATAACCTTATTTTGAAAAGTATTTATACATAAATCTCCCAAGCCCGATATTTTTGGGCTCTAGCCCAGTTAATAAGCCCAAACCTATTAGTAAATAAAACCTTTACGGCAAAATCTACCTTTTAGTCAAACATAATTATAGGTAAAACTACCTTATTATTAAACTAACATAAAATAATATAATAATTTATTTAGGGTTTTGAGGCCAGTTTAAAATTACATGTAGGGTCCGAGCCCAATATCTGATAATTATGTTTGAGAGTGAGAGTGAGTTATCGGTATGTATTAGAGGTTAGAGTTAGAATAGGGTATCAGTTAGAGTAGGGTGTTAGTATAAGGGAACTAGTGATTATGTGAGTGTCATGTAGGTATAGGCCTTGGGGCTTTGGTCTAGGCCACTTGGCCTTTTGCCTAAGTGTGGTATTGAGTGAATGGTTATGAGAGGTGTGTGAGTTTTCTAGTGATAGTGCAGACATTCCTGCTGCCGTGGCCAACAATCTCGGACCTCACAGGCATTTCCACAAACACCCATGTCTATCCGAACCCCCTCCCCCTCCCCCCCCAACCATCTCTGATACTCACTAGTTCCCTGATACCTACATGCTACCATATATACATCTATATGTAATACATTCCTACGTATATATATACTTAGGACTTATATATATATATATATATATATATATTTATATATATATATATATATATATATATATATATATATATATTTATATATATATATATATATATATATATATATATATATATTAAAAAAAAATATATATATTAATATATATATATATATATGGATACTTAGAACTTATCTATATGTAATACATCCATATATATATATATATATATATATATATATATATATATATATATATATATATATATATATATATATATATATATATATATATATGTATATTTGTTATCTACATATATTTATGTATAGACGAATATACATACATGCATGCACATGCATGTATGTATATTTGTCATTGTCATCTACACACACACACACACACACACACACACACACACACACATATATATATATATATATATATATATATATATATATATATATATATATATATATATATATATATATATTTGTCATCTATAAATATATATAGATGACAAATATATATATATATATATATATATATATATATATATATATATTTATATATATATATATATATATATATATATATATATATATATATATATATATATATATATATATATAGATGAATAAATATATATATATATATATATATATATATATATATATATATATAGATATATATATATATATATATATATATATATATATATATATATATATATATTTGTCATCTATATATATTTATAGATGACAAATATATATATATATATATATATATATATATATATATATATATATATATATATATATATATATATATATATATATATATATATATATATATATATATATATATATATATATATATATATATATATATATATGGATGGATGCATGTATGTATGTATATTTGTCATCTACATATATTTATATGTTTTTTTTATTTATTTTTATTTTATTTTTTTTATCTACATATATTTATATGTATATATAGACAAATATACATACATGCATCCATATATATATATATATATATATATATATATATATATATATATATATATATATATATATATATATATATATACTTGGAACTCATCCACCTATCCTAATAAGTAGCCAAGCTATACATAGGCTTAAAACTGAAAAAATAGAACAAAAATGGTCACTTGGACATTTTAACAAACACTTGGTGGGCAAAACTTGTAGTCTCCCTCAAATGGACACTAAGCCCTATGTGGCCATCACAATATGACTCATTAGGACTTCAATCTACTTCCTATTAATCATGGCAGGGGTCTCCTACATGAATGCATAAAATTTAACCATGGAAATGAAAGTTTAGAGGGTTATACCTATGTAGAAAGAAGCATACACAATGCTCCATGGGGAAGATAGATGAAGAAGGGGCTCTCAAATCCTTGCTAGAGCCTCCACCAAGCCTTCTTGAGCTCCCCCAAGCATGAGTCTAGATGTCTAAAACCATAAATACATATCCTGAATATAATAATAAATCTCAAACCCACAGTCGGAACAGTCCGATACGAAATGAATACTAAAACTCTAAACTATATCTAGGGCACTCTCTATTAAACAAAATTCCCCTCAGACTCCTGTGTGCATCCCCCGTATACCCCATGCTCATAGTAGGTAGGACAACCATCTAAACCATCTAAAAATTATTATCCATTCTGGATTGGAGCGAAGTGCAACTTAAATAACAGTTCAGTTAATTGACAAGCACTATGAAAATGTAGATAATAATGCAATACATGATGAACAGTTCATAAAAGATAATGTACAATAGAAGAGACAATGGATATAGAGTACTAGATGTATGGGAAGAACATGTGAAATGTAAGAGCAGACATATATGTAATAAAGAAGAAATCTGTCATGCAAGGTATACAACAAACAAGTCTAGAATATCTGTGTCTAATACCAGTGTTTTGAAATACCAAGTTGACATGTGAACGACTAGAGTGTAATATCCTGTAAACCATACACGTTCTTGTGTGTCTGCTATTATTCCAGTAAGACCACGAGGTAGAAAGGGTATGTTCACATGCCTCCTAAGTATTTCCCATCCCGACCAGTACACATGGATCCATGTCTCGACACAGTATCTCAATAATCCAAAAATAGATACATTAGTCTAGTAAAGAGTCAATAGACATGAAACTACGTATCTCAAGTCAAGGAATTCATACAATACCAATCCGTGTGTCCATCGTGTCGGAATCAAGATAGAACACTATTATAAACATGCATTATAGGAATTATCAAATAATGAAAAACTATCAGAGAATGTACTCGTCTGTCGTCCTGAGAAGTAATGTGATTCGAGGCCCAAAGTGGAGTCAGATGAACCTAGATATGAGATATACATGTTAATTTGTGTTTAAATGTGTTTAGACATGGTATCTAGTGTGTGATATGCCATCTAGGTCAAAACAACTTAAAGTTGACTTTTGGTAAATATTTAGGTCAATCTAACCTATTCTAAGTTATTTCCTACTTAGATCCATTATCTATATACATATCTATTTCCTATATTAGGTATTACCCTATTCCTAACATATAGATATTAGCCCTCGACCTATATATGTACTATAGATATACATTACCTACTCTTAAGTTTATGCCTAAAGCATATACTTTATCCAATGCATCATCTATCGTTTAACACTCAAGTAAAACCAAATACGCTCTTGTCATATCCTACCTTTCCCCCATTACAATGTATGGCAAGCAATTTGATACTTACAATTTCCTAGTATTTAAGACACCCACCTAGCATGTCAATGCACCTCACACTACTACCTATCCATGATAGTCACTAATCAATCACCTAGCCATATGGCCTCTACCAAGGCATTTCCTATACCTGGTTCAGTCCCTTTTACTGCACCTCTGCTCCCTCACTCATCTTCAACTTTTCATACCACTCAAGGCATATGCCCACATGAAGACACTCCCACATACAAGTATCTAAAAAAATAAATCTACTGAACATCAAATACATGGGACTGAACCCATTAATGGATAAAACCAAAGTCCCAACAGTAGCCAAAGCCAAGCCATGCCATGGCATGTCACACATTAGCCTATGGACAAAGAATTTTTGGCCAAATGGCCTGCTGCCAAGCCACACACAACTGCCCCTCCTTTACCTGGCCAACATGACCTCTTGCTATTGCTGCCCGACCCCCAATTCTCCTCTATGACACATGGCCAGTGGCCAATTGATCCCTAAGTTCCTTGCATCCTTTCCCTCACTCTCCTTGACACTCACTAGACTATCAAAAACTGTCTGCACTATCACTAGACAACTCACACACCTCTCATAACCATTCACTCAACACCACACTTAGGCAAAAGGCCAAGTGGCCTAAGACCAAATCCCCAAGGCCTATACCTACATGACATTCACATAATCACTAGTTCCCTGATACTAACACCCAACTTTAACTGATACCCTATTCTAACTCTAACCTCTGATACATACTGATACCTCACTTTCACTCTCAAAATGCAATCCTAAATACACACCTGCCTATATACATTGCCAGACATTACTTTGATATCCTATTTCCTGGAGGCACTTGCCCACATCCATACTCACACATGGCCAAAAACCTAAATCCTTCCTCACTCTCTAACACATAGGATTACTCACTGGTTCCACTCCCAAAACTAAAATATTAGTTGTAATGTCGAGCCAATACTCACTTCAAACAACTGAACCAAGGGACCAGAGCAGCCCCCCACCAACCTACAATCTTAATTACACTTTCAAACTGACACTAACATAGGATTAGCCATTTGTCACCTAGCTGATATCTGATACACTAGCCTCTTCACCCGACCCATACTAACTTACCTGGAATACCCAAACACATGGTGCATATCCTGCCTCCCTCACTCTCTAAACATCTGAAACAGGGACAATCTCCCTACATTCTACTGATACACTCCTAACCAACTATCCTGCTACTACTAAATATGCATATAATGGTACACTATATTATATACACATTTGATGCAAATATCATCTATAACTGAAGGAAAATATGTCCTATATAGGACTAATAACCTCAGTATCACTCCCCAACTATGAGTGTCACATGGACACTCGACTGGGACACAAGACAGTCTCCATCTGCTGTACTCCCATCTCTAGTTACTCCTCTTCCTATCACTTAGGCCTATAGCCAACCCCTCTAACTCTCACTCCCTGCTGCTGCCCATGAAGGGGCAGTCTACTGCCACACTGTGGCTTATAGCCCGAGCCCTCACTGCATCTCTGATACTTCACGATACTAGATTACTCACTAAAACATAGGCCTTTGTCCAAGTGTCAAGCCAAGATGGCAAATACTTAAAATTCATTCTCATTTGATACTCTAAGAGCCGTCACACATGTTAGTTCCTTCTAACCGACACTCAACTGAAAGCTAACCGAGTGATACACTCTACTTCCCATGGGATGCACCTTAACATCAACCATGCCCCTCCCTTGATCTGTTCTTGTACTACACTCAAATAGACACACACGCACACCTATCACTTAACCTTCCTCATCGGTAATATCGGGTCTCCTCATTTTGACTTCATCTCTAAATACACTATTAGAGAAAATAAGAATATATAAGTGTAGTCACTTACTTCATCAAATTCGAGATTATAACGAGTGCAAGTGTACTGACTTACTTCTCCAAATCTCTCACTTCTTGTATGTCACAGTTTAACAAGACATATCGGTGAGCGGCATCATACTCATCGTCTGTCAACCACCGTCTTTTACTAGCCCCAACAGGCTTGCCCCTTACATTGAATCTTCCTCCATCCTCAACGTCCTCGTCATTCCTTTGAGGTCTATTTCGATTTGTTTTAACATGAGTATCAAAATAAATAGAGCATAAGTTTGACACCTCTTCGATAAGATATGCTTCGCATATCGAAGCCTCTATATGAGCTTTGTTGCCAACTTTCTTCTTTAGATGGTGTAGGTATCTAGAGAGACAAATTATCTTGAGAATTAAGAAAGAATTTTAAAACCCACTGAAATTTAGCTTAAATTATATCGATATTTATGTACCTTTCAAATGGGTACATCCATCGATAATGAACAGATGCACCGACACGGCTTCGTATGCTAGATGAATCGGTAGATGCTCCATGCTGTCAAAGAAGCCAGGAGGAAATATTTTCTCCAACTTGCAAATTGTTAAGATAATCTTCTCCTCAAGTTCAACCATGTGTTGCACAGTCAACTTAGTTGAACAAATATCCCTAAAAAATATTGATAGTTCGGCCAACGGAACCCATACAGCAGAAGGCAACAACTCTTTCAAAGCAATGGGCAGTAATCTTTCCATAAACACGTGGCAGTCATGACTCTTCATTCCCGTTAGCTTGCGTTCATTGAGGTCAACGCATCTAGACAAATTCGACACATAGCCATCGGGAAATCTTAAAGTAGATACCCACTTGCAGATTATTAATCTATCTTCCTTGCTCAATGTATATTGTGCTATCGGCTTACTTAATTGTCCAACAGCTCCCTTTGTATCAAGTTCAGATAAGGACGCTTGCATATCTCGGCAATGTCTTGTCTTGCTTTTGGATTGTCCTTCGTCTTTCCTTTAATGTCCATGACGGTATTGAAGATATTATTGAACACATTTTTTCGATATGCATAACATCAACATTATGCCTTATAAGATTATCTTTCCAATAAGGTAAGTCCCAGAAGATACTCCGTTTGGTCCAGTTATGGGTTTGTCCGAACCCATCGATACGATTGTTCGATGGATCTTCCATTACAGTGGGCAAATCCTTTACATCTTCCCAAATATCGTATCCCGACAATCTGGCAGGCGGATGAAAAAATTTTGTTTTTCAGCTCTGAATGCGTCCTTGTTCTTTCTCCAAGGATGACTCGCGGGCAGAAATTGACGATGACAATCAAAGAAAGAAGTTTTTCCTCCATACTTAAGGCGGAACGCCTTATTATTTTGCATGCATATCGGACAAGACAGGGTACCGTGAGTACTCCATCCCGACAGCATACCGTATGCGGGAAAATCATTGATTGTCCACATCAGTGAAGCTCTCATCTGAAAGTTTGTTTCCTGGAAATATCATACGTCGTGACGCCGATCTCCCACAGCTATTTTAGCTCATCCACCAACGGCTGTAAATATATATCGATATTCTTCGTCGGATTTTTGACCCGGTATGATAGCTGTCAAGAACATATAAGGAGTCTTCATACACATCCATGGTGGCAGATTGTAAGGGGTTAGAATGACCGGCAGCAGGAGTATTGAGATCCCGACTGCCCGAAAGGGGTGAATCCATCAGAACATAGCCCCATGCGTACATTTCTGGGCTCTGCAGCAAAATCTGGATGGCGAAAATAAAATATTTCCACGCCTCTCCATCCGAAGGATGTGTGACAATTCTCCATCGTCCTTTATGCGTTCTTCGTTGTGCCAAGTCATGTGTTCTGCTGTATTCTGAGACATATACATCCTCTGCAAGTGCTTCGTGATCGACAAGTAATGCATATACTTGTAAGGACGTCGTTTTCTAGTTGACTTTTCTTTTCCCCTGATTTCTTGTAACGATCCGTATTACAGAAGCGGCAACTTTCTACATCTTCGTTCTCCTTGTAGTACAACATGCATCCGTTGCGACAACAATCTATCTTGTCGTACCCCAGTCCCAGTTGTCGGACCATCATCTTCGACTTGTAGAAGTTTTTGGAAGCTCTTTTGATTCCTTCGGTAACACCTCCTTCATTAGTTGTGTAATCCGATCATAGCAAGTTTGTGGCAAGTTAAAATCGGACTTTATGTTCAACAACCGCATCGTCACTGACAGTACGGAATGTGGATCACAACCAGGATAAAAGAAGTTTCAGCATCCTGAAACATATCATAGAACTCCTTCGGGATTAGGATCCTCCGAATCAAAATTAGGCCCTGCCGCATCGTACACCATATCTCGTGCAAGGTTCTGCACGTCTCCATAATCAACGGAGCATTCGTCGTCATCGACGACAAAATCTGCTGCAGCATTATCATCAAAAGCATAAGTAGCAGCATTCGCAACCTGTCTTTCGGCATATAGTTCACCTTGCGATGACCACAGGCCGTAATCACGTACGAAACCCTTACGGGTCAAATGATCTCTTACACTCACCACTTCTTCGTAACGTCTATTGTGACAATTACGACATGGACACTTGATTTTGTTACCGTCCATAAACTGAGCTTTGCTCATGGCATACTTAAGAAACACTTCCACGCCTGCCTGAAAATCGTCACGCACACCTATTCTGCTCTCGTGTTGTCATCTATGTACGATCAACAAAATAACGATCCATCACAGATTAGATGTAAAAATCTGTATAGTAAGACAAACTAAACAGAATTAGTATATAATCATGTAACTGGTGGATCCGCTAGTATTCTAGCTCGAAAAGAGAAAAATCTAAATACAGTTGTTACTAATAGTTCGATACTGATAGTGCGATACCGATACCGATACCGATAGTTCGATACCGATAGTTCGATACCGATAGTGCGATACCGATACCGATACCGATACCGATAGTTCGATACCGATAGCATGGTTTAAAGTATCGGCCGATACCGATAGTGTGATACCGATACCGATAGTTCGATACCGATAGTGCGATACCGATACCGATACCGATAGTGCGATACCGATAGTTCGATACCGATAGTATGGTTTAAAGTATCGGCCGATACCGATCCGATACGGCCGATACCGATACGGTTTGGCATGTTCCGATCCGATACCGACCGATACCAAATATTGACCGATACCGACATTGGGGGTCTTTGTTCCGGTGAATTCGGCAAAACCAATCGGTAAGGGTGACTACTTTCATATAATTTCAAAACTACTAAGAAATAACGCTGAAATACTTAAAATTATGCCTAAATGTATAAAATATATGTTTTTAAATGTAAATAATTTATTAATAATTATTTGTTTTCCGAAACCAAAGTCCGATACTCCGATACGATACCGTCGATACTACCGATATCGCCGATACCAATACTCATAGGAATAGTCCGAAACCGATTTCGATACCGATATTGTGAACCTTGTCCTTATTATCTAGCAAGCACTACCTTAGTCTAGTCACACTAGCATTAATTACCTATAATTCCTACCATGTCTACAATCACACATTACACCCCAAGCCGTGGTATGGTAGGCCTGCCTTTCATTCGTCACTCTCTAAAGCACACAAACACATATATATGTATATCACAGTTAGATGTATAGATATATACATCTATATAGAAGCACACAACTGACTTATGCAGATGAAGAACTGGCACTGTCCTTGACACAATGAACATATACACCATGAACCCAAACTCCATATTCACATTTACAAATCCAAACACCACCAAAGTAATAGATAACACCCAATATGGATAACACATTATTTAGCCAATATATAAACTCAAATGAATTTGATAAGCAAAGCCCTCCGCCACCCTCGACCAAAGCCCGCCGCCCAGCCCCCGACGCCCCCACCCCAAGCCCGCCGCCCAGCCCTCGACGCCCCCGCCCAAGCCCGAATGTCCCCAAGCCCGCCGCCCTCGCTGCCCCTACGTCGACAAACCGTGACACACACACACAGAGAGAGAGAGAGAGAGAGAGAGAGATGAGAGAGAGAGAGAGAGAGAGAGAGGGGATTACCTTCGGGAGAGAGAGAGGAGAGGACGCCGACGCCGTTCACCGAAGCCGCGCACGAGAGAGAGAGAGAGAGAGTGAGAGAGAGGAGAGAGATTGAATTTGGGGTGAATGCGAAAGTTCCTCCCGCCTTTTCATTTAAGTCTGGAACGTAAAATTAGCGACGGTATAGCGACGGCTAATATTCTGTCGCCAATTAGTCGCTATTATTGATTATCCGACTGAATATCCGTCGCTACGTAGTCGAAGAAATGTACCGCCAAATTCCTACACAATTCCCGCCAAATAATCGACTACGTAGCGACGACTAGACATCCGCAGCTATTATACCGACAGCCTAGCGATGGATATGCGACCTTTCCTCCCCTTAAAATTAAAATAAAAAATGGCAAAGGCGTGTAGTCGGTACTCAGTCGCTAAGCGGCCACGAAGCCGTCGCTAACACTGACGAAAAATTTCCGTCGCTATTTGAGTGTATTTTGGTAGTGTTATGGCCCACAAACACTATATATATATATATATATATATATATATATATATATATATATATAATATATATATATATATATACACACACAACACACACACACACAAACCTAGGATACTTCACCGTCCTACCCTTTCAAACAGACCTTCCCGTGGTCTGATACACCCCAAAATGGGATCCATTGGCCAACCATTCCCTTCCCTAACCTGTGTGCAGGGGACTTCCCCTGCTGCCTAGCCAAACAGGAACAATTCTGCTGCTGTGGCCAACAATCTCTGACCTCACAAGCATTTCCACAAACAACCAAGTCTATCCGACCCCCCCCCCCCCCCCCCCCCCCCCCCCCCCCCCTCCATCTCTGATACTCACTAGTTCCCTGATACCTATATATATATATATATATATATATATATATATATATTATATATATATATATATATATATATATATATAATATATATATATATATATATATATACACTTGGAACTGATATCTACCTATCCTAATATGTAGCCAAGCTATACATAGGCTTAAAACTGAAAAAATAGAACAAAAATGGTCACTTAGACATTTTAACAAACACTTGGTGGGCAAAACTTGTAGTCTCCCTCAAATGGACACTAAGCCCTATGTAGCCATCACAATATGACTCATTAGGACTTCAGTCTACTTCCTATTAGTCATGGAAGGGTTCTCCTACATGAATGCATAAAATTTAACCATGGAAATGAAAGTTTAGAGGGTTATACCTATGTAGAAAGAAGGCTACACAATGCTACACGAATTTGGGAAAGATAGATGAAGAAGGGGCTCTCAAATCCTTACTAGAGCCTCCACCAAGCCTTCTTGAGCCCCCATCCCCAAGCCCTAACACAACAAAGGGAAGAAAGAGGAGACAATTTGGAAGAGTATGGAATGAAGGAATGAGTGAAAACCCTAATGGAATGGTGGTTGCCATTTTTGGGTTTGTAGGGTTTAAATAGACACTAGTCAAGCCCTAAACTCTTCATGGCACTTAGTATTAGGAAGGTCCTTAAGGGGGCTAAGTGGTTTGGCTCTAATTAATGCTTGTACTCAAGCTAACCATGACTAGAGTCTAATTATTCAAACCTATTGGTCAAGTCAAATTTAATGGGGTCCACCATGTCTAATGAATAAGCTAGCCTACTAATAAATACAAACATCATATTAAAATAAAAAAAAATACACAAATTATGAAATGACAGAAATATCCTTATTCTATAAAAGTAGTAGTGACACTCCTCCCTCGGGGGCCTCCATTTTTTTAAATTTTTAATTATTTTGTGTTAGGCAAAATAAAATTTGGGTATGGGGAAGTCCATGGCTGCTTGGAGAAAAATCAAATACAACATTAAGAAGAAAAAGAATGAAATGTTGCACCTATTTCTAAGTCGTCTTTTCATCTTCTCTTTCACTTTTCAAGACTCCGGGCAAAACCCCTCCATAGTTTTGTCCCTTGTTATCAATTCGGCAAACGGAAAAAATTCGGGACGACAAAAATACGAGTATAAGTTGGCTCAGTGCAAATAAAATACGTTAAAAAATTAGATCAAATATTCGAAAAAGGAAAATTTTTAGCTATAATAGGAGTTTTTTTTTTCTTTCCGGGTGATTGCTAACAAGGGTTTTGCATAGGGAAACCCCTAATCCCAAACCCAAACTCTTTTTAATTGGGTATTAAATACAGAGTACAGATTAGGTTCGGGTCCCGCAGCCGTACCTAGTACCAACCGACACTAGCTACTATATATAGAGGGTAGGTCACATCTATTTTTTCCATCGTCACACATCAAAAGTTTATTATTTTACAGAGACAGAGAGAGAGAGAGATGGCTGTTGGCAGGAAATGGGAGGTTTTCGAGAAGAAGAAGTCCGACAGGGATCTCGCTAGAGAGATCGAAAAGAGGATGGAAAAAGAGAGGAAGGAAAAAGAAGCAGCAAAGAAGAGAGAAAAGAAGAGGAAGAGCAGACGAGCAAGGGACGGTTACAAGAAGAAGAAGAGCTTCTTCTTGGCCGTCGTGGTTCTCTGCGTCATCTTGCTCGCGTCGCTACTTTTTGTTAAGGTAGGAATGTCCACGCGACCAACTTCTACGTACACCTTCTTCTTTCTTTCTTTTTTATGCTAATTCGTGTGCATGCATGGATGCAGACTGTGGAAGCCTCCGGCACTCTGGCCCCCGCCGCACCTCTGCCGGAAGAAGAGGCGGCGCCGGAAGCCTCCGGCGATCTGGCCTCCGCCGCACATCTGCCGGCTACAATGGTTATTCCGCCGGAAGAAGAAGCGGCCGCGGCGGAAGCCTCCGGCGAGGTGGCGGCGGAAGCCTCCGGCTATCTGCCCCCCGCCGCACCACTGCCGCCGGCGGCCATAGGCTCCAAGAGCTGCATGTCCAAGAAGAAGAACTGCATTTGCGTCTCCAAGAACATTTGCTTCTCCAAGAACTGCATTTGCGTCCGCATGGATCTTCTTGCAGCAGGAGCTGGTGCCGTGGCCGGAAGTCGCAGCAATTCGCATTGAAGCCGGTGCCGTGGCCAGATGTTCGACTGTCTAAAAGTCAGAGGAGATTCATGTTGGAGTGTCTAAAATTCAAGTTCTGAATGAGGAGAGAGTTTTTTTTACACGTCATTCTTTTTACAGAGGAAGGGCCCTACTATAATTGTACACATTTCAAATTGTAGAAAGGAGGGAAAGGGACGAGTCACGAACATGATGAATGATGTTAGTTCTAACTGTTTTTACAATTACTCTCAATAAAATCTTCTTCTTCCTTTCTTGATGTCATTGAAACCCTAAATTGCCATGGTCATGACAACGCGATCTACTTCCAATCCTGGAGGAACAGGAAGAGGTCGTACCAGTGTCTCCATCAACCAAAAACTAATCCAACCATTGGGTTAATGGAGTGAAACTACTATTTTACCCATTGCCCTTTCTCTACTGTTAGCTCAAGAACCCATGAATCTCAAATGCCCCTTCTGTAGCATTAGCTCAAGAAGAATCCATGGATTTCGATTGTCTATCATAAGATTTAAAGGAACCCATCAACCCAAAATGATTTATTGTCTACCCATGAACCCGTCCCTACCATGATCTCAAGAAGAACCCATAACCTTATTGTTTACCATGAGCTCAGTCGTACCCATGAACCCAAGAATAAAACATAGACTACCCATAAACACATTTTCTACTATGAACCCAATAAGAACCCATAAACACACCCCTATATGAGCCAAAGAGGAATCCCTTGTTGGGGATAAAGTGGGACAAGGAAGATGAGGGCAAAATGGTCAAAAAGGAATAATTTTGCTAAAGCTAACACAATATTCCCTTATCAAATCAGTTAAATTGATCAGAGAACTCTTCACATTGTTTGGAATTTGGGAGAATTTTCTGCAATTATCAAGATTTGGGGCACCTAACTCTAAATATAGAAAATTTGAGGAACTTATATAAGATCCCTAAAATGTAAGAAAGAAAATTAAGAGACTTATATAAAAACTGTAAAATATAAGAAGTTGTACAGAAAGGGAGCATTAGTTCTTCCAAAACTACTGCAGGATACCTTAAATGCAAATTGACCTGATAAAAAAAATTAATACAGCTTATGGTGACTGATCACAGGCTCACATAAACAATAAGATTATGACAAAAATAATTAATGTTTGTGCTATATGTTGATTTTCTACTATCTTTGTTGCTGTGCTGTAGTGTTTTACTGCACTTAACAGTAATAAATAATATTAATATAGATGCTAGAAGATGAAATTAACTATTAAACTTAACCAGGACTACTGCAAATTACCTAGCCTTCTCTTAGCCAAGCTGGGTTTGCAGTTAGTAGCCTAGTGTATCTTTAGTTTCTTTATTAAGCATGAAGGAACTGTAAATGCGAGACATACCTGTTCATTCTCCTCCTCACAATATCCAATTAAAGAAACTAGGTTTCGATGATGCAATCTTGAGAGCAACTCTATCTCAGTACAGAATTCCTTCGATCCTTGTAGAGACCCTTCTTGTGCACGTTTTATACCTACAAGAGTTCCATCAGATAAAATGCCTTTGTAGACCTTCCCGTATCCTCCTTGGCCAACCTGAGCTGACTCGCTGAAATTGTTTGTAGCCAGAGACATTTCTTGGAATGTGAAATCTTGTACACCGTCAATTTTAATTTGAATTTTTGATGCTGCGGATGGTGTAAGAAGTTTACATTACAAAGGTGTCTTCATATTCAAAGAAAAATATTGCCATGGTTGACTTAATATATTAAATAAGATACACAGAACTTTCAAGGGGATAAAAAGGATACTTCAATGTGTCAAGTTGATTCGTGTACTTCGACGCATAGATCTTATATCAAGCAATTTATCATTATTACAAACAAATTAACCCCCTAACCTAAACTAAAAGGTCACATATATTAGACAAGCTACAGAATGCAAAGTAGCAAGGTTAATTTCCACTGAAAACCCTGAACTATTAGAGTTTTGCACTTAAATACCCTGTCATATTTTTATCAGCATATTTTTGCACTTAAATACCCTGTCATATTTTTATCAGCAGTTAAAATCATCAACTACCACACTTTTGCAAGTTGCTACCCTCTGTTAGACTTCTGCCCATCTAATGGTCATGTGTAAAGACTAAATAATGCGTTATGCGACTGAATTGAACATTTCTGCTCCTAAAAGGAAATTTACTAGATGGGGGTGTAAGGGAGCTGGAGATGGCTTGGGTCGGGTTGCCCAGCGTCAGGAAGTGATGGGAGGTGAGAAAAGATGGCTGGAGATGGATGTCATAGTGTCAGGAAGCAGTCGCCGACATCGATCAAGTGAATGTACACGTCAGAGTTTTTTTTACACGTCAGAGTTACATGTATGAAGTCAAAGGTTATCATTTCTTTTTCCATGTGAAGTCAAAGGTTCATCGTTTTTTTTTTCCATATATGAAATCAGAGGTTTTATCGTTTTTTTTCCACGTACTATAAAGAAAGAAGAAGGAAAAAAGGAAGAAGGAAAAAAAAAAAGAAAAAACGCTATCGGCTATAACGCTTCGCCTCTCGTCTCTCTATGGGTAATTTTTTTTAGGTTTTATTCGAATTTCCCTTGTTTCCGTCGTAATGGTGATTCGACATTGTAATTTCTATTCTAAGAAAAAAAAAGTTGCAATTTTTTTTTTTGTTAATTGGGAGAAAATAGCTTACTGATTCTTTATGTCGATTTAATCGTTTTGCCCCCATTTCAAGAACTGGGGAACTTTCCATCTTTTTTCTTTTCCCCCTTCCCTCGTGTGATCCGGCAATGTTTCCTTTTTTAGATTTACGTGCGGATAGGGTTTCGGGAGGAGTTAGGGTTAGATTTGGGCTGCGAATTGCTGAAGTTTTTCCTAGGACTTTTTCTTCTGAGGGATATAATTCAAATTAGGGTTAAATTCTTTTGATGTAGTTCCTAGGAACATTTTCTTTTTGAAAGCTAATAATTGTGTTTTCTTAATAATTTATTGAAACCTGAGTGTGAAGGAAACATTGTTCATTCTCTTATACTTGTAGCCAAGGTTGTGAAAAGCGCTAGGCGCTAGTCAGACGGGTACCTGCCGCCTAGATTGGATTGTTCAAAATAATAATAAGAACCCAAAAAACCTAATAAAAATTGCAGGAAAAAATCCATGAAACCCCAAACACATGCATAGTCGGGTGTCGGGAGGGGGGGGGGGGGGGTGACTAGGCAGGCGCCTAAGCAGGCATCAAGCGGAATCGGGCGGCCACCCGGCGCCTAGTGCCTAGGCGGCCGCCTTTTACAACAGAGCTTGTACCAAATTAAATACTTGGGAAATAGGTTTTAGGTTTCTTCATTGGAAAATCCCAAGAAAGTATAAATAATCTGAAATGTATCTACTAGCATAAAACACTACACGGACACGAGATGAGACACGGACACGGGAATAGGTTTTAGGGTTAAATTCTTTCCAACATGATGCGACACGGACACGAGATGAGACCAAAATTGGAGCGTGTGTCCGTAGTTCCTAGGAGGATAAAAAAAATTCTACAAAAGTACAATTTTTTTGGTTCCGAAGGTTTCTTTTTATAATATTTTTGATGTATTTGGGGGAAAAATGTATTTCTTTATGAAAAACTATTTATTTATGAAAAAAAAAGTATTTCTTTATGAAAAACTATTTAAACAAAACCCCTCACTTTCCCTCTTTAACCCCCGATTTGGGGGTTGAGAAAAATGGACAAAAGAAGGCTAAACGAACCCTCTATGAGTCCTCCTAACCCCCCCACCCTCAAACGATGCAGAACACCCCCTCCCCCACCTCTCACTTAACTCAATCCAAGCAGACCCTTAGTCACATCGCTTGGGATTTAGTTCATACTTATAATGGATGGCCTATAAAGCCCAGAACTCAAGCTTGGCTCGAGCTCGAGTCAAGCACGAAAAGTTCGCTACAAAATGAGCTGAGCTTGGACATCTTCTTACAAGCTCGGGCTCAAGCTCGAACTCGGCTCGAGAAGGACCACCCCTGAACAAGCTGAGCTTGAACATGCAAAGTTTGGCTCGATTTGGCTTTGACTGCAATTTATTTACTAGAGGCTAAGATTGTATGATTGTTTGCTGCAACAAGATAGAGCCCTACACATGTAATGAGGTTCTATACTTGAGTATTAAATGATTTTCACATTTGCATCATAACCAAACTAATTATATTTTGGGTTTTGTTAACATGTGTCCATGTTAACTCATTGATAAATGTACATGTTAGTGTCAGGGCACAATTTTTCTATGGAAAACTGAGAATATGAAACAATTGTAAAAATAATGTTCTAACGCAACTCTTCTAGGAAGGTTGTGCAAGTATAACGAAGATCTAAAAAGTTATCGTTATGATATTACGAGAATCTAAAAGAATTTCGTAATCACAGCAACGAAGAAGATGACAGGCGAAAGATGGAAGATGGCCTACTGGGGTGAATGATCACCGTTTCTCAAAGCTTTATTCGCCCTGCACGAACAGCTTCCAGGAACCAGCAAGTTCGTCGGAGAACTTGGAACACTCCTGCTTTTCTGACTCCTCGGATGGACACGAACTCCCGTGCAAAAGCAATGCTGGTGCGGCGCCTTTCCTCTCTCTCTCGAAGGCTGCAGATCAGAACTGTGTTAAAGAACACGTCTGAATTCGCTGTTTACTTGTGCTAAAGAATACTTTATAAACTTTCTGGTGGCTTCTCTTTATATTCTGTAATGAGCCTTGAGAGAGAGGATGCCTTATATAGGCCCTGCAGCAACTGGTCAGTTGCCACAAAGTTAGGGACGTGTTAATAACCACCCCGAACATGTAGCAACCGCCCAGAACATGCAAACGGACGTTCTGCTGCCAACTGCGCACACCCAGCGCTCCTTGTACTCTGCGCGACAGAGCGCGCACTGAACACTGCGCTCTGCACCACTGCGCAACCAGCGCAACCCGAGCAACCCGCGCAACCCTGCGCAACCCAGCACAACCCAGCACAACCCGCACAACTCTGCGCAACCTGGGCGCGTGCTAAGTGCAAAGTGCGCGAACAAAACGCCACATTACGCCTCATGAGCCAATGAGCCCGAGTCCGAGTCCGAGTCGCTAAGCCCCTACGGGGCTTAGCTCCCATGGAAATGAATTTCCTAAGAGCAAAAAGCATGAATGCTTTTATTGTTGATTTAGCTCTTTTTCCATTAGAAAAATAACCCCACATGGCACACCCATGTGCACCTCCACACCACATGTGCATCTCTAAAATAGGAAAGCTATTATATAGAGATACAACTCCTTTGGTCTAGCCGATGTGGGACTAAAATTCATCTTGAAAAAGACCAAACTCCAACAGTACATTATGTAATGGTACTCCCATTAGGACATTTATCAATGCACATTTTACATTTGTCAATACACATTTTAAGTGAAAGGCGCATTGATAAATGTGTTGATGGGAGTACCAATACAAAATGTACATTTATCAATGTGTTAGGGCACATGTTAACAAAACCCTTATATTTATTATGAAGTTGAATAGATTTTACTGTATGTTGCATTTGCACATTTACGCCATAGACCATAGGGCACGTGATACTTATACATGATCTCAGACCATGTATAGTGTGCATAGTATTTTTGAGATAATGCACATTGTGTATAATATGGGTTGTATCTGTAACAATACTAATAGCTATGTCTGGAGTGCAACATACACGATGTGACAGTTTTAACAGGATACAGCTTTCTCGTTATTATATCCATATACAATAAGATGCAGATATTTGCATTGAGTATTTTGTTCACATTTGAATTCGTTCATATTTCCTGAGACTGTTCTGACCCCATGGATAATTTCTCCCCAGATTTGATACAATTTGGCTAGCGATGCATAAAAGATATAGCGACAGATTCACTGAGACTCGTACTCAAATTCGAAAGACCTGAGTTTTTTTAAAGAATCATGCATGATTTACAGCATAACGTGTGCTTTTATTGCACTTTATTCTTTAATGCTTTTGGTCTTTCAGATTATGGATTCCATAGTATTGCATATTCTTGCTGCTGTTCAGATTAGCACAGAATTAATAATTCATTTATAACAATTATCTGTCTTCCATTCAAATCTTTATTGAATCGTCAACTTATTGGTATTTTATGTATTTGATCTTTGGTATTTATGTGCAGGCAAGTCAACCATACTAAGATTGTTGTACATATTTTTTGACTCAGATACTGGTTCTGTAAGAGTTCAATAACCTTCTCTCTTTATGCTTATATTTAGTCTGACTGCAGGCATAATTTGGACATTTAACCTCTTCATGTCATGACAATTGGCCTTTCTTTAGTATTGGGAATCTGTGATTCTGCTATGCTGCCCACTGTTCGGAGATATGCCTTAGAGGTTGAACATGACAAGTTTGGTCAGAACTCATCGAGTCAAGAGGGGGAATTATAGGATTTGACAGAGACAAAACTAATCTATGTTTCAAAAGTAAAATGTGGGTTCTGTTGGTTTTGGAAAGCAATCTGCGTATTCTTTTTTGTTTATTAAATTTGGGTAGCAGGTTATTTTTTATTTGGTAGTTGAATTACAATAGGAGGTAAGGAAATTAAAGATTGTGTAGGATCATGGCTTCCTTTAGATATTTATAATGTTTATTTGGAATAGAAGTTCAGTATAATTTGGATTCTATTGAGATCTCTTTAAATTAAATTTTTTGAAGAGCAAGTACAGTTGTTTCAAGAATGCACCTTTATTTTATTTTGGCGTATATGGTGGAACATTGACTTTCTACATAGTAATTGCTTGAAGACAACTATTTTGAATGCCACTGGATTCCTTTTTATTTGGATTGATTCAATAACTATCAGGTGATATGGTATCGCCCCGCTTCTATCGAGTGATTTGGTGAATGCTTTGCAGAAAGATCTTTCAAAACCACTTTCGATTACCTATCCTAGAAGGCTAGTATATCCTTTAGTCTTTTTTAACCTGAGTGAACTAATTTTTTGCAGATCTGCATAGATGGTCAGAATTTAACAGATGTTACCCTGGAAAGTCTTCGCAAGTCTATTGGTGTTATACCACAGGATACTGTAAGATTTGCAGTGTTATACTCTTCAGATTGTATGTTTTGGTTGTTTCATTTCTGTTTATTTAATATTCTTCTAGATTTTCATATGATTCTCTCATATTCATATGTCATGGAAATGTGCTCTTAAAACGAATTGATTGCAATGGCAGTAAGTCTCTCTCTCTCTCTCTCTCTTAAAATGAATAGATTTTATATGATTCTCTCTCTCCCTCTCTCTCTCTCTATCTCTCTCTCCTATTCATATGTCATGGAAATGTGCTCTTAAAATGAATTGATTGCAATGGCAGTGAGTCTATTGTCAAGGGGGCGGACCCCAACAAGGGCGCTCCTGGTCCGGATGGCTTCAGCAGCGGTTTCTTCAAACGCCATTGGGACATTCTTAAGCATCAGGTAGTGGAGGTGGTCCAGAAATTCTTCACCAAAGGAAAGCTCTTGAAGGAGCTGAATCACACTTTCCTGACCTTGGTGCCAAAGAAGGAGGGAGCGACTGCGCTGGCAGATTTTCGTCCTATTGCGTGTTGTAATTATCTTTATAAGATAATTACGCACCTTATGTGCCGGCGGATGGAGGGGATCATACAGGACTTGGTATCTCCGAATCAGGCTGCATTCATCAAGGGGAGGTCGATCGCTGAGCACAGCCTCCTGGCTCATGAGATGGTGAGGGGCTTTAGCAAACCCGGAGGGGGAGAACGCTTGTGTTAAACTGGATTTGAGGAAGGCGTATGACATGGTCAATCGGGACTTCCTCTGTCATCTGATGTCAGCCATGGGTTTCGCGGAGCACTGGGTCACGTTGATTCGGGAGTGCATTACATCCCCTACTTTTTCTGTTCTCATCCAGGGGGTTCCGTATGGATACTTCCAGAGCAACCGTGGGCTTCGGCAAGGTGACCCTCTGTCCCCTTACCTGTTCACGCTTGTTATGGAATACTTTACTTGCTTGATGGATCTGGCAGTGCACCGTGGACGGTTGGTTCCTCTGTTCCGGAGGATGGTACCTCCAGTTACTCATCTTATATATGCGAATGATCTGCTTGTGTTCACCCAGCCTTCGATGGAGGGGTTGCTGACGCTTGCGTCTATCATGGAAGATTTGAAGTCCGTCTCGGGTCTCCAGATGAACAGGGATAAGAGTAGAGTCTACTTCAGCTCCCTGTGTACCCGGAAGGAGGAGCGGGCTGATGTGTTGGGTGTCGCGAGGAGTGATCTCCCGGTGCGCTACTTAGGAGTGCCTCTTACTGTCAACTATATGCGGGATCAGGACTGCCATAGCCTGGTAGAGTATGTCCAGAGGAGAGTTGAAGGGTGGCAAGCAGCAGGTCTGTCATTTGGGGGTCGCATTGAGCTGGTCAGATCGGTGATATCGGCTGTGGCCCATTTTTGGCTGCAGTCCATCCTCCTACCTGTGGCCACTATCTGATGGGTGGAGCAGCTATGTGCTAATTTTATATGGAGGGGAGGTCTGCATGCGATCTCCTGGGACCAACTCTGTCGTCCCAGGAAGGAGGGAGGAGTGGGCCTTAGACCGTTGTTGGAGGTTAGAGAGGCTTCTGCGCTTAAGCTGGCCTGGAGATTCATCAGTGGAGGATCTCTCTGGACGGACTGGATGCACAGCAAATACGTGAAGCACGACAATTTTTGGACGTGTCCTACTGACAACAACCATTCGGTCATGTTTAAGACTGTCATGCGACACAGGGGGGTGCTCAAGTCTGCCATTCGGAGGGTCATGAAGGACGATTCGGGTACGGACCTCTGGCAGGATCCTTGGATAGATCGGCGTTCACTGTTGGACATCAGAGGATCCCCGACTCATCAGGAGGACAGGCATGGGCTGACGTGTAGTCGCATCATTCGTCATGGGGAATGGAGGCCGGACTCCTATCGGTTTACTGAGGAGCTGGGTGGGAGCATTTTGTCTACTGCCATTGATCCGTCTCTGCCTACGGATCGGTGGATTTGGGAACCGACTGGAGCCTCTACAGGGACTGAGGAGTTCCAATTCTGTAGCTGCTACAACCTCGTCCGACGAGCATTCCCGCAGAGTCCAGATTACGAGTTCGTTTGGTTCAAGGGTCTGGCCAGGAAGATGCAGTTGTGTGTTTACAAACTGCTACTGGACTGCCTTTTGACTAGAGATCGCCTGAGTTCGTTTGGAGTGCCGGTTCCGGATCCCAAGTGTGTGCTTTGCGGTTTGGAGCTTGAATCTATAAAGCATATCTTCTTCGAGTGCACTATGGCATGGCAGATTTGGGCGGAGCAGAGGCATGTGTTGGGAGTGTGCTCCTCCGGAAAATGTATTGGAGACATCATATCGGTGATCCGAGATAGCAGGGGTAGGGGGAAGGACTGGTTCCGTACAACCAGAGTTCGTCTGGCTGCTTCGGTTTGGCATGTATGGCGGGCGCGAAACCGTCGGATCTTTGAGGGGCTGGTCACCCCCCCTATTGGTATTCTCCATAACATCGAATTTGATGTAAATGCTATGGAGAACTGTTGAGCGATGAGTGGGAGTCCCACTCTGGTTGTATGTTGTATGATTATGGCTTTTTCATTTGGAATAAAATTCACCTTTCTATATATATATATATATATATATATATATATATATATATATATATATATATATATATATATATATATATATATATATATATATATAGGAAACATTATCAAGAATGAACTTCAAAGAAAGAATTAGCTCTTGTTATCCTAGTGCAGAGAAGTGTACTTATGATCTTTGACAATGAGTTGATCCAAGTGTCAATTTTCTGATAGATTCAACAATTTGTAAGCCAGGAAGAGGCTGATAGAGTGCTGCATATGACGGATTGAGTTTGCAAGTGTTTACACATGGATTTAACCATATTGTCAAGTCAATTATGAGTCATGTTCTTATGAGCTATCATACTTGTTGATTGTTGAGCTGATACTATACACTGGTGATTTTTCCGAAAAGCGTGGGAGGACCATCTGAACCATATTGGATGGCATCATTAAATGTCTGAACTAGTACATAGGATCGGCGCATTGACACCCCAGGTGTCAATGTATAGTAGATGAATAACCACAAGTTTCATAAAATACCCATCTGCAAGTTCTAGTATTTCGTATTGTAATATAGATAAAGCTTGCGAACATGGATGACTACTTACTAAAGATGCTATCCAAGAGGTAACATAACCATAAACCAGCCAAAAGTATCTCTCCTACATACTAAATACACATTATTCAATTAACATTTGAGCTATGTGGTTCTCCTTGTCCTAAGGACAGCCCACATAAGGTCAACATAGGAGAGGACTTTCTGCTGAGGCCTCCACTGGCAAGTGTCCGGTGCCCATTTCATAGATAGACATACCAAGTCTAACAACTCTAACAATTGGTAGCTCCCACTATCAACAGAACCAGACAATATTTTCAAAATAACTTTGTAGACCTTCCCGTATCCTCCTTGGCCAACCTGAGCTGACTCACTGAAATTGTTTGTAGCCAGAGACATTTCTTGGAATGTGAAATCTTGTACACCATCAATTTTAATTTGAATTTTTGATGCTGCGGATGGTGTAAGAAGTTTACGTTACAATGAATTCAAGGTGTCTTCATATTCAAAGAAAAATATTGCCATGGTTGACTTAATATATTAAATAAGATACACAGAACTTTCAAGGGGATAAAAAGGATACTTCAATGTGTCAAGTTGATTCGTGTACTTCGACGCATAGATCTTATATCAAGAAATTTATCATTATTACAAACAAATTAACCCCCTAACCTAAACTAAAAGGTCACATATATTAGACAAGCTACAGAATGCAAAGTAGTAAGGTTAATTTCCACTGAAAACCCTGAACTATTAGAGTTTTGCACTTAAATACCCTGTCATATTTTTATCAGCAGTTAAAATCATCAACTACCACACTTTTGCAAGTTGCTACCCTCTGTTAGACTTCTGCCCATCTAATGGTCATGTGTAAAGACTAAATAATGCGTTATGCGACTGAATTGAACATTTCTGCTCCTAAAAGGAAATTTACTAGATGGGGGTGTAAGGGAGCTGGAGATGGCTTGGGTCGGGTTGCCCAGCGTCAGGAAGTGATGGGAGGTGAGGAAAGATGGCTGGAGATGGATGTCATAGTGTCAGGAAGCAGTCGCCGACATCGATCAAGGGATGAAGTTTCGGGTCATGTTGCAGGAAGGCAAAGCAGGATCGAGCTGTGTTAGGTTCTGGTGTGAGCGGCGGTGGGGTCTAATGATGGTTGACCTGTGTGGATGGAGGTTCATGTTCCAGGTAGCCTTAGGGTGGAGGTGAGTGGTTTGGATGAAGGGTGAGTGTTGATAGTCTATTCTCATCCTTATACATTTGAGACTCTTAACTAGCTCAAGTATTGGCAAGGGAGAACATCAAATAACCTATGTTGCACGGACCCCGATTTGACACGACATGTTTTAGACAAGGCAACACGGGTTCGGCACCTATTTTGGTGTGTCCTAGTGTATTCAGGAGTGTCGTGGCATGTCCGATACGTTTGTCCAACACGACACAGACACGACATGAATTTTGGAGTGTCCATGCTTCTTAACAAATCACACTCGGGCAATTGTGATAGTTCTTAGAGGATATAAATAGAGCATCAGGAAGAAGTTACTTTTTTGTTATCAGTAGAGTGCAGTCAAGAGAGCAGCAGAATAGAGTATGCAGATGCAGTTGCTTTACTGGCCTGAATGAAGAAGGCTCTCTTGGAGGGGCCATAAGCAAATGCAACTTTAGCTTGAAGAACTTTGCAAGTTATTCTTTGTTACCAGAAGCCTTGTGCTACAATGAGTTTTCCTTCAAGTAGAGTTCTCAATGGCCTACATGTTGTTAGGGGTGATGGTGGCAGTGTGTGTGTTTGGTGGTATTTGGGGGTGGGGTGAGGAGGGGGGGGGGGGGGGGGGGGGGGGGGGGGGGGGGGGTTGTGGGGGTGTGGGTTGAAGTGGGGAGGATGGTGGTAGCAGCCCATACACATGTCTTTTGACACATAATTAACTTTGCTGCCAGGGACTAACTTGCAAAATAGTGATTGCTCAAGGTATTTAAGTGTAAATTTGATAGTTCATGTTGTTTCAGTGACTATAAAAACATGAAATCAATGCAGGACTACACAGTAGACTATACAATAGATCCTCTAACAAGTTGAGTGTATTTAAATGCAATTTAGCTAACTAGTAGTCTACACGTAACCAAGTGCATGGTGTATATACAAGCAACTAATACTAAGTAAATTTGACATTTAATAAAAACATCATGTTAATGAGTTAAAGTATACAAGATGCTACTAAATAAGTAAATGAGCAAATCATTGGTGCGCGCACGCACACACACACACACACACACACACACACACACATATTCTTGACTTACGTGAGCGCTTTCTTGTTACAATACGGTATCAAGAGTGCCTCCTCATGATTAGAATTGTGATAATTGCAGTTAGAGTAACCGCACCAATTGCCCCTAATACAATGCTGGCAATGGCACCCTTGCTTAATCTAGAAGTTGAAACATTCGGAATCACTGCAAATGAATTAGCATAAAGTTTATATATTTCCTATTCAAACAATAAGCATAAAGTTTCACTGAATTAGAGAAATGTAACTTGAACAGGGATGAATACATTTTCTTCTAGCAAATTCTGATTCTACCCTTTTCAGTTACTCAAATTTAGTTTGGGACTATTATGGGAATTCCTTAATGATTACAAGAGTGACACATTAACACAGTGAGGGTTTTTTAGAATAAGGGTCGGTTTCTTTACTTCTCCTTGGGTTTAGCCAGGATTGCCATAGCTTGGCTCACGGAAGAGACCAACAAGCATGGTAGCTTGCCAGACTCACCTTGTTGCAGGCTCTGTCCCGCAAGTAGGTAACCAGGAGTGGGTTATGGAGTTTGGGCAGTATGATTTGAGGTATATCTGCTAACGACAAATTTAGCTTCGCTGTTAGAGTGTTAGTATTTGTTTGCTATTCTTAGTGCCTGACCACTTGCAATCAATAGTTGGGTCAGCCATGAAGTACTACACCAATATACTCCAAGAAGAAAAATTACGTAATTCATGAATAACATAGTTTGAATTTTTTTGAGGAACATAACCATGTGCAGGAAGTTCTCTGTGAACCCACCAAAGAACAGTTAGCACATAAGAAACCAACCTCTGGTAGGGGAAGGGAGGTCCTTGTGTTTCCAAATTCCTATAAACTTTAGGGTTAGAAGTATTCTTTAAAATGAACTCTTAGGTGGGGTTATAAGTTAGTTTTCATGGTTAGGAGGATCTCCATGAATTAATTTTAGATTAGGATTATAATTAGTAGAATTAAATTTAAAATTTGAAATAAATAATCAATTTTATTAAGATTATTATTACAAGGGGGTATTATGGTCTTCTTGGCTCACCGTCAGCCATACTTTGCAAAAAACTGATAGTTGGTTGAAGTGAGAAATATAAAGATTATGAAAGCAACTTGTAGAAACTGGAAAGTACTGGTATTTAGGTGCAGATTAGCTTATTACAAGGTTATATAACTGCCTTTTCAACATGTAATTAAATGATGTTTTCCTAACCCGCACAAATATCGTGAAAGCAAACATAGCTGATAGATGTGTTTCATATTTAATTTGATAGGGTCATGCCATCACCAATTGAGCTTGCTACGTCCAAAAAAACTGTGTTCCATGCGTGGGTGTGTCAATGTTGCAATTAGAACATGTTTTCTTTGAAGACGTACCATTTGCATAAGACCCCAGAGTGAAGTTAAGGAGTTCATATGGTCCATAAATATCTGAATCTGGAATCAACCATCCAGTGAACATGCTCCTGATCCTTTCAATCTCACTTACATTAAACAGGCTACTTCTATCAGGAAAGAACTTGAAGTTCATTTTCAGCCTCGGACCTTCTTCCCAGATAAATGAGTCAAAGGTCTAACTGAGAAAGAGCAATTTCAAGGCCGGAAGTTTAGTACTCAAAATCATGAGTATATGGCAGAAAATCTGAAAATCCTGGACTTTTTAACCGATATCCAACTCCAAGTGGCACAGCACAGAAACATGGTATAGTTGACATAGGGTTGTATTCATAGTCTAGTTCTGTAGGACATGGAGTGCAGCTAAAGCTAATGTTTTCCAGCACTCCTGATTTCTGAGTTATGATCCGAGACTGGCAGAACTGAACTATATGAAGTTGATTTGCATTTGCACATACAGGATTTCCATACAGCCTGAAGACGATGATAGATCAAATTAAATGAGAATTATGAGGGAAAAAACATGTAGTCATAGACCAAACAACGTCAGAAACCATATGACGATAGTTAATGTTCATACACCACATCATAATAAAAGTTCTGAGTAGTTAATATATTATGAATCCAGCTGGAGAGAAGATGGCCCTTAAACAGCAAAGAATCATGAGAAAGATTCAAAAATGTAGTAGTCAAGGCCGATCAGTTTAAGAACACATGGAATAAAGTTATCTGATGTACAAATTTGAAACTGCTTGTTGGTCATCTGATTCTCTCTTTTGTTTGTTTTTGTAATAGGATGTCTTTGTGTGAGCATATCATCGTGTATAGACTCAGAAATGATGCCTAAACATAGAATAATAGAGGAGATAAGTTTCAAAGTTTTCCTAGTAAGAGCAAGATGAGTTTAAGGGAATCGGCATTGGTTTTGGGCCCGTCCTATGAGTATCGGTATCCGCACTTTCGGATTGGAGTATCAGGTTTTTCGTTAGGAAAGCTACTAATGATAAAAAAAAAATTAAGAAGCTAGAAAAATATTTGATATATTTAGGCATAATTTATATCATATGTTGTTTCTCATTCATTTTAAATGGAAAAATAAAATAGACATAATTTTAAATGGAATAATATTCTAATTGTTTATTTGCTTGCCTCTAGACATAGTGCAACCACAATAAATAGTTTTGAATTGAATAATATTAATATGGATGAATATTGTGAATCCATAGATATATAACTTCGACAAACTTCAACAAATAGTAATAGCTAGAATTCATCGATCTTATCGAGACATTGTTAATACAACTGAACCATTGTGTTCACTATTTTTTCATTCTCTCTCTTTTTAAGTTTTTTTTTTTCTACCTTAAACGGGAAATAGACCCCCAACGTCGGTATCAGTTGGTATTGATAGCGGTTGGTATCGGATCATGACATGCCAAAACCGATACGTATCGGCCATATCTTATCGCTATGGCCGATAGTGCAAACTGTGGTTTAGACCCAATAGTATGCATTTGAACAAATGCAAGATTATCAGTTGATCAAAATATTTATTACTAAATATGCACATGCATGCATTTATATGTAATCTTTACTATAGTCAAAGACGCATGCCAAAACTGAAAAGGATAAATCTCTTATACAAAACACAAAGGTTTTCGAATCCTAGGGCTAACTGTGCCAAGATAAAGAGTGGTTGGGATTTAATCTTGGTGAATCAACGGTTGTGGATGAGCATTATAGAGAGTTGGGTTTTATGGGGATTCCAAAGAGTGGGGTTTGCACTCATAATGGTGTGGATGAGCATTATTGAGAGTGGGATTTTATGGGGAATCCAAAGAGTGGGGTTTGCACTCATAATGGTTGTGGATGAGCATTATTGAGAGTGGGATTTTATGGGAAATCCAAAGAAAATTCACATCAAGCAGTGGTTGGGATTTAATATTTTGATGGGGGCCTCATAATTATTATTGTTCGTTTAAAATTGGGGGTCCAAGATTTTGAGGGGGAATACCTTAAATGAACCGTGCCCGATGGGCACGGGTTATGACTAGTACATATTTAAAACGAAACATACTAACGAACACATGACACATGAGCAAGGACATTAAATGGTGATTGAATAGAAAATGCATGGTAACATTTCCATAATGCACGTCCAATATATATGAAGGAAAAAGCATACAAGAGAGTGACATTTGCAGGAGGTTGAAGATCATCCGATATATTCGTGAGCAAGTTATTATGGAAATCCCTGCAAAAATCACATAATACTTATTTAGTCAGCTCTAGTGATTGTTAGTAAATAATCTAGACTAGCTCCTAGTTTACCTATTCTTTAGGAAGTTTCCTAGTCCTTGGGACATTTGTGTGGCCAGGAGGATTTTTCTCCTTTGCTTTATTGTTGTCCACATCTTTTAATCTTTGTATAGCCTATATAAAGGCACAAACCTATGTTGAATCAATAACAACACAAGCTTCCTCTTCTTATTCCATTATCATTGCCTTCTCAATAGAGTGTTTGCACCTTGTTAGCCTTCTCCAGGTTACAACCAACAGTGATCAACTTATGGAAGTTGCCTTCTTTCTGGAGATCTTACACAGTGAGACTTCTATTTCCCTTGAAAATCATATTCTTCCATATGGAGGATGGAACAGAACCACTCAGATTATTGTTATCAAGCGACCTGCAAATAAAAATGGATCCTCATAATCATGCAAAAAATATTGCGGAGTTTAACTTTGTAAAACTTCAGCTATAGGTGTGCATGAATTAACTTGATCTTAACAAAGTTCAACATGTGCACATATGCTGATTACCTGACAACATTCCAATATACCTAAGGATTCAGGATAGAATGAGAAATCAGACTCAAGAAGAAGGGGATAAGGAGTTCATAGACATTCTTAGGGACTCATGAAAAAGGACTAAACTCACTGAAGAGACAGCAACATTGCAATACTCCTGGTGAACAAGATCCGATGGCCCCGGAAACTAGAAAGCTGGGACAAAAGTGTCGTGGTATATATTTCTTATATGGAAAAGGGAGCAACAAACCAAGGTTCACAGTATTAGAATCAGTTTCCAACTTTCTTGTGAGTATAGGTATCGGTTCTTTCATTAGCTTCGCGGTTTCAAATTGCAGTTTCGGAGTTCTCCTTTTTGGAGTCAAAATATATATTATTACTAAAAACTAGAAAATATTTGATATATTCAGGTATAACTCTTATGTATTATTTGTTAGTTCTTGGTAGTGGAATAATATTAAGATTGGTGAATGTTGTGAATATATAATATACAACTTCAACAAATGAATTAACTGTCAATCATGAATCTTATTGACATGATATAACATCTAGATCTCCGACATGTCGAATTGTGTTGACATGTTTTCCCAGTATTTGTCTCTTTCTTGTAATTTTTCTTTGCGGAACTGACCGGGAAAGAGAGTCCCAACTGTCAATCAGAAACGGTCGAATAGTGACTAGTATCCTGATGTTTTCCTCCCAGTATCCTCCCTAGTAAAAAGAGAGATCATGAATTTATTCAAGTACAAGAGTGCCACCGAAGTCGACCTATGCTTGGGTTCTTCTAATACCAACAAAATAGATCAGGAGCACAGCAAACTAAAGACATCAACATCTAGTCAATGGCCTCAGAAAATTATTACCAAGGTCCTGGAAAATAGACCCCAGAATGAATTGGTCAACTTGTAGCTATACGGGACTACCATATAGGTTTCCTAGCTTAATAAAGTCTCTATGGAAGAAGAGAGAACACAAAATGCTTGCATAGTTAACAAAAGGAGCTGCATCACATGGGTTTCAAACGCATGCTACTAGTTTTCTCTTACAACAGTGGCTTTAATGCACCATATATTTTCTGAAGCTGACAAGTGCTTCTCCACCTTTATATGATAAAAGGATGAAGAAGACCAAGGGAAGGTTTCTGGTATGATCAGGTCAACGACAATTCGATAGGCTTAGATTTGTGGAGGAAAATGGTTCAGAAAAAGGAGGAAGCACTTATGTTTTCTCCTATATTGAGAGAGAGTTTAATCAAGTTGAGGCGGTCAGAGTAGAAAAATACGAAGATCTTTAATCTTCTATGTTTTAAGAGGAAAACTACGACCACCATATCAAAGCCTTCGCAATGAGGATGCAGAAGCCTTCACTTTGGTGTTTTCTCGAGAGAATATGGATTCTACATGTGTAAATCTAGACATCGGTTGCATGGAGAGGATCCTGGATGGAGAGTCGATCATGGCTCATAACACTTCTTCCTTGGACCACTTAAGCGCCGCCTAAGGCCCTAGGGCTAGGCCCCCTCCTAGTCACCTAGCAACCACTTATTCCTTCGAGCACGGTGCTAAAGCAAGGAAATTGCATTCCAATTATTTACAAGGTGGAGCTAGGTTGTCTACTTGAGATATGTATAATGTATTGATTTGCTTGTGTATTGTGTTGTATATCGCTTATCGCCTTATCGTATTGTGTATTGTATGATACACTAACTCCAGAAATCCAGATCTATAATTTTAAATCCATATAAGAACATGATTTAATATAATTTTCTTACTGTTTCATCTTTACACTTCTATCTAGTTCAAAAATCCAGTTCGTAAGTGTACATTTAGGACTAGTAAAAAAAGGTATTACCTATCAACCTATATGTATCAGATCAATCAATACTTAAGGAAATGATAGTGTATAGTATCGTATCACAATACGTATCGTGTATCGTAAGATACTCACAACAAGCGTGGAGAAAAGAATGGAAAGTTGTAAAAACAAATTGTTAGTTATAGGTGAAATTACACTAATAAACTCAGTCCTTCCTATAATTCTAAGAAAGTTTGCAAAAATGGACATGTGGCCTACACGTTGACCACTTTTACAGCTAGGAGAGCGTGAACCTTTTTCCAAATGAAAGCAAGGCGACCAATTATAATAGGGACACCTAAATGGATTGTGAAAATAGGTGAAGAAAGAAGAACCTGAGGAAAGGAGCCAGCAAAAAAATGTATAGGGTATAACTTGGTCAATGGGGAATAAGTCCATAAAAGAAAGCATTGAGTGAATTTAGGGTCATTAACATAGAGGAAATGAATCTTGTACCTCCTAATAAGTACGTAGTGGTGAAAGGGGTGGAACAAGGGAGATCCAAAAGTGACCAAACATTATAGAAAACATACAGAAGGAAGCAAAGGGTGTGAAAGAACTTAGAAAGGAATTCTCACACTACCAAAATATGTCGATTTAGAGACGGCCATATCCGTCGTCCGACCGTCGGCAATCTGTATTAGCGACCGATCCCTGACGGATCTTGGCCAAAATAATATGTCGGCAATCAGCTCGTCGCTAATAATGGTCCGTCGCTAATTAGTCGTCAAGCGATGGAAAAGCGACGGCCTTTCGACTTCACAATACGGAGCATTAGCGACGACGTTCCGACGGGCTTTCGTCCATTTCAAGTATTAAATAATGAACTGTGTAGACACTAGCGACGTAATCGTCCGTCGGTAAACCGTCGTAATAGCGTATCAGAGTGTATCTTGCCGTCGCTAGTCCGTCGACCCCCGTCGCTAACAAAGGACGGATTAGCGACGGAATACTGACGGATTATCCGTCAACCATGTTCTGGAAATGCTTGGCCTTTCCAGAACCATGGCGACGGATGAGTCGTCGCTATTCCGTCTAACAAAGGACGGATTAGCGACGGAAGTCTGACGGATTATCCGTCGATCATGTTCTGGAAATACTTGGCCTTTCCAGAACCATGGCGACGGATGAGTCGTCGTTATTCCGTCGAATTATATACCACCAGAACTTTAGCGACGGAAATTCCGTCGAGTACCCGTCGCTACTTGGAAACTTTTTGAAATCTCCAGTTAGCGATGGATATTCCGTTGAACAGTAGTCGAAAACTGGAAATATCTGTCGCTAACCGGTCACTAGTCCGTCGCTAAATGAGATTTATTTGAAAAAAATTGCAGCACTTTTCCTGTTCGCAAAAATATGCATAAACCAAACCAATATATAATGCACACCAATTATCCAATAATCACATAGACCAAATATATAATGCACACCAATTATCCAACAATCACATAGACCAAATATATAATGCACACCAATTATCCAAGAATCACATAGACCAAATATGCACATACAAATTTAATGCACACCAATTATCCAAGAATCACATAGACCAAATATGCATATACGAATTCAATTATCCTGAAGAGTAACGTAATATCCGTCGTTATAATCCGATCATAGCACAAATATTCCAAAATTTTCACAAATATTTCAAAATTCCTACAAATATTCCAAAATTCCAAAACACATAGGAAAATCGACTTTGGCCTCAGCAAAGACCGCAAGTCAGACGATGAATCCTCACATCC
Organism: Iris pallida; assembly: GCA_029216955.1. Lineage (NCBI taxonomy): Eukaryota > Viridiplantae > Streptophyta > Magnoliopsida > Asparagales > Iridaceae > Iris > Iris pallida. The sequence goes on along the minus strand of JANAVB010028397.1, from coordinate 73,396 downwards.
AGGGATAATAGTTGCGTTGAGGCATGTACCACATAGACCAAATAGTTGCGTTGAGGCATGTACCAACCGATACGACCCATACCAAAATGATAGATCGATACTAATCCGATACGGTCAATACTTATAAGTACCTACGGTCCAGGAGGTTGATCCGCTAGTACATCCATGTACGATCAACGAAAGTAACGATCTATTTCAATTTGGATGTGAAAATCTGTATCATAAGACAAATTAAACATAATCAGTTCTATTTCACATGCTTAATTGCCAAGTATGGGAACGAATGGCTCAGAACACAACCCAAAATTCATTCTAGCATACATTAGTGTGAATCATCTATGTTCTGAACATATGGTGTAGTATATATTCTTATCGTATCTAGTATCTGAAGAATGTAACAGAATCAAGATGAACTCACATAATGTAATACTAAGACATCATCTACTACTATATAAGATATAGTGATAGGTTGTCGTATCATCATTGCCGAGGGATAAGGGTCGGAGGCCAAATATCGCTCGAATGAGCCAAAGGCATGCAGATAATTACTCCGTTCTGATCAAGCATCTTCCTTCTCCTCCACTATGGCTCTGGACCCATCTGCTCATCCCTACTTTCCTTCTTCTTATTTGACTCTCTCAGCCACATATGATATCCACCTCAAGTGTAGAGTTGGGAAAGAAGAAGTGGGCAGGAAGAGGAGGGGGAAGCAGCACAGCCGGCGGCATGACCCGGAGGAAGTACATGGGTTTTCTTAACATCCGTAGGAGAACTATAAGGATATATCTTTTCACAACATATCACCTTGTCAAAGACACTTAATGTGACAACCATGTTATCGCGGTGTCGGAAAACTAACATATCATAATTTTCTAAGCCGTGTGTTTTGACATAATCCTCCAAACTCTTTTCTGCTATGTAGTAATGCAAGATCACTACATAGGAGGAAAGAGTTGGGTGGATTATATATGTCGAAACACACGGCTAAAATACATATGACATGTTAGTCTTCCGATACCGCGGTAACATGATATTCACATTAAGGGTCTTTGACAAGGTGACATGTTGTGAAAAAATATATCCTTATATTTATCCAACGGATATTGAAGAAAATATCTGTACTTCCTCCGGGTCATGCCGCCGGCTGTGTTGCTTCCCCCTCCTCTTCCTGCCCACTTCTTCTCCCCCGACTCTACACTTGAGGTGGATATCATATGTGGCTGAGAGAGTCAAATAAGAAGAAGGGAAGTAGGGATGAGCAGATGGGTCCAGAGCCATGGTGGAAAAAAGGAGAAGGAAGATACTTGATGGGAATGGATGACTCAGAACACAACCCAAAATTCATTCTAGTATACATTAGTGTGAATCATCTATGTTCTGTACATATGGTGTAGTATATGTTCTTATCGTATCTAGTATCTGAAGGATATAACAGAATCAAGATGAACTCACCTAATGTAATACTAAAACATCATCTACTACTATATAAGATATAGTGATAGGTTGTCATATCATCGTTGCCGAGGGATGAGGGTCGGAGGACAGTCAACTTTATCTACGGCGAAATAGTTTCTGCCTCGCCAGTCGAATGGCTGCAGGGACTATGTTCTGATCATCATGTCGTATCGTAGATTAATGCAAATAGAGCTGAAAATATCCGTCGCTAACCGGTCACTAGTCCGTCGCTAACTGAGTTTTTTTTGAAAAAAATTGCAGCACTTTTCCTGTTTACAAAAATATGCATAAACCAAACCAATATATAATGCACACCAATTATCCAACAAACACATAGACCAAATATATAATGCACACCAACTATCCAAGAATCACATAGACCAAATATGCACATACGAATTTAATGCACACCAGTTATCCAAATATTCCAAAATTCCCACAAATATTCCAAATTTTCTTAATTGCAATACTTTCAGGAGGAGGAGGAGTTCGATTGCCCGGATGGCTCAGATAAAATAGCAAAAATTTAATTTATCTCCAAGTGTGAGAACGGATGGCTCAGAACACAACCCAAAATTCATTCTAGCATACATTAGTGTGAATCATCTATGTTCTGTACATATGGTGTAGTATATGTTCTTATGGTATCTAGTATCTGAAGGATATAACAGAATCAAGATGAACTCACATAATATAATACTAAAACATCATCTACTACTATATAAGATATACTGATAGGTTGTCGTTTCATCATTGTCGAGGGATGAGGGTCGGAGGACAGTCAACTTTATCTACAGTGACAGTTTCTGCCTCGCTAGTCGAATGGCTGCAGGGACTATGTCCTGATCACCATGTCGTACCGTAGATTAATGCAAATGGAGCTGGAGCCAAAATACAGAAACCAAAATACAAAATACAAAATCCAATCCCTGGGTTCTCCGAAAATACAAAATACAATTCTAATTCATATGTATTTTAAGTGTGAGAACGGATGGCTCAGAACACAACCCAACCGGAGAGGATACTCTGAGAGATCTGTAACACCCAGTTTTCTGAAATTGGAGTATTTTTGAAAAAATATTATTTTTATTATTTATTAATGGTATTATAGTCATGATATGATTTTTGGTGATTTTTAGTTAGTTAAAACCATTTTCTAAGTCATGACTTATGACTTTGTGACTTACTATTATAACCCTAGTGTAAACCCTAGAGATTTCGTAACCTAGAGACTAACCATGATCATGTGAGCCTAGCCATAGGTTTAGAACATCAAATTAGGGCTTTTTAGCCTAAAGGGTATTTTGGTAATTTTCTAGGATTTATTTGGAATTATTTGGATTTATGTGTTTTTATTATTATTTAATTATTGATTAGTGTCATGTTAGTCCCTAACCTAGTTTAGCACTAATCTAGAGGTTAGCTACTAACCTAGAAGCTTTAGGATGGATAATTAGTCATGGGTTAAAGTGGTATAAATATCTTAGGATGCCTTTATGGATATTTTGTTTGAATTACTCAAAATATCAAGACTTTTACACCAAAGTCTTTGCCTTAACCTAGAAGGAAAGCCAAGGAACACCCCCCTTGCCATGGCCGGCCAAGACACCCCCCTAGCAGCCACACATCCTATATAATCCCATCAAATCATTCATGAACATTTTTACATGAATTTTAATCCTAAAAAAATCCCATTCCTTCAAACCTACACAACTTGATCATTTTTTATCCAAATCACCTCTAGTTTCTTGCATTGGACTCCCCTACACTAGAGGATACTAGTTAGGGCCGCTATCAAGGATTTGTGGAGCTTTGGGCATCACCAAGAGAAGAGGACACCCCCCTTTTCCTGTCCAGCCCATTCTCTCTCTCTCACTGTTTTCTCCTTCACTCTCTCTAATTCTCTCTTTCACTCTCTCACATCTCTCTCTCTATTTCCCTCTATATATATGTTATATATATATATATATATATATATATGTTATATTATATATATAACATATATATAATATATATGTTATATATATATTATATATATGTTATATTATAGACAACTATATACATTGGTGTATATATAGTTGAGGGTATATATATATATGGGGCTTAATTGCACTTTGCTACCCTCAACTATTACCATTTTTCAACTTTGTACCCTAAACTATTTTTTGTAACAATTTGATACCCAGATATTATTTTGGACTAAAATGCCCCTACCCCTACCCCTAACCCTCCCCCCTGCACGCTCCGGCCGCCCCCCCCTGCTCACTCCGGCCGCCCCCCCTGCTCACTCCGGCCGCCCCCCCTGCTAGCTCCGCCCCCCCGCCCCCACCCCCCCTGCTCGCTCCGGCCGCCCGCCCGCCCCCGCCTCTCCCCTAGGCCGCGGCAGCATGGGAGGAGGGGGGCTGGGGAGGGAGGGCGGGGCGGGAGGCGGGGCAGGGGGTGGCCGAAGCTAGCAGAGGGGGGGGGGGTGGGGGGCGGAGGGGGGGGGGGGGGGGGCGGAGCTAGCAGGGGGGGGGGCGGCCGGAGTGAGCAGGGGGGGTGGCCGGAGTGGGGAAGGGGGTGGAGGGAAGGAAGAGGGAAGGGCATTTTCGGAATATTTGAAAAATTAGGTATCAAGTTGAAAAAAAATAATAGTTGAGGTACCAATTTGTTACGAAAAAAAGTTTATGGTATCAAGTTGAAAAAGCGGAATAGTTGAGGGTAGCAAAGTGCAATTAAGCCTATATAGGGGCTTATATATATATGAAAATGTATATATATGTATATATGTTAGCTATTTATATATATGTATATATATATATATATGTTATATATAGTGAGTATATGTATAGTATTTTATATATTTGGTTATATGGTATACATAGTGGGGTATATATATTGTATATATATTGTAGATATGTATATATATAAATGACCTTCTAGATATAGGTTTATATAGAAACCTATGACACATAGCCTATAGGCCTAAGTAGTATATTGTATATATATATATATATATATATATATATATATATATATATATATATATATATATATATATATATATGTAAGTCATATATATATATATATATATTGTATAAGGTAGATACCTATATGGTATTAGCCTATGGAACCTAGTTACTAGCCTATGGTCTATGATAGTCACTAATCAATCACCTAACCATATGGCCTCTACCAAGGCATTTCCTATACCTGGTTCAGTCCCTTTTACTGCACCTTTGCTCCCTCACTCATCTTCAACTTTTCATACCACTCAAGGCATATGCCCACATGAAGACACTCCCACATACAAGTATCTAAAAAAATGAATCTACTGAACATCAAATACATGGGACTGAACCCATTAATGGATAAAACCAAAGTCCCAATAGTAGCCAAAGCCAAGCCATGCCATGCAATGTCACACATTAGCCTATGGCCAAAGAATTTTTGGCCAAATGGCCTGCTGCCAAGCCACACACAACTGCCCCTCATTTACCTGGCCAACATGACCTCTTGCTATTGCTGCCCGACCCCCAATTCTCCTCTATGACACATGGACAGTGGCCAATTGACCCTAAGTCCCTTGCATCCTTTCCCCCACTCTCCTTGACACTCACTAGACTATCAAAAACTGTCTGCACTATCACTAGACAACTCACATACCACTCATAACCATTCACTCAACACCACACTTAGGCAAAAGGCCAAGTGGCCTAAGACCAAAGCCCCAAGGCCTATACCTACATGACATTCACATAATCACTAGTTCCCTGATACTAACACCCAACTTTAACTGATACCCTATTCTAACTCTAACCTCTGATACATACTGATACCTCACTTTCACTCTCAAAATGCAATCCTAAATACACACCTGCCTATATACATTGCCATGACCTTACTTTGATATCCTATTTTCTGGAGGCACTTGCCCACATCCATACTCACACATGGCCAAAAACCTAAATCCTTCCTCACTCTCTAACACATAGGGTTACTCACTGGTTCCACTCCCAAAACTGAAATATTAGTTGTAATGTCGAGCCAATACTCACTTCAAACAACTGAACCAAGGGACCAGAGCAGTCCCCCACCAACCTATAATCTTAATTACACTTTCAAACTGACACTAACATAGGAGCCATTGGTCACCTAGCTGATATCTGATACACTAGCCTCTTCACCCGACGCCCACTAACTTACCAGGAATACCCAAACACATGGTGCATATCCTGCCTCCCTCAGTCTCTAAACATCTGAAACAGGGACAATCTCCCTACATTCTACTGATACACTCCTAACCAACTGTCTTACTACTACTAAATATGCATATAATGATACACTATATTATATACACAGTTGATGCAAATATCATCTATAACTGAAGGAAAATATGTCCTATATAGGACTAATAACCTCAGTATCACTCCCCAACTATGAGTGTCACATGGACACTCGACTGGGACACAAGACAGTCTCCATCTGCTGCACTCCCCTCTCTAGTTACTCCTCTTCCTATCACTTAGGCATATAGCCAACCCCTCTAACTCTCACTCCCTGCTGCTGTCCATGAAAGGGCAGTCTACTGCCACACCGTGGCTTGTAGCCTGAGCCCTCACTGCATCTCTGATACTTCATGATACTAGATTACTCACTAAAACATAGGCCTTTGTCCAAGTGTCAAGCCAAGATGGCAAATACTTAAAATTCATTCTCATTTGATACTCTAAGAGCCGTCACACATGTTAGTTCCTTCTAACCGACACTCAACTGAAAGCTAACCGACTGATACACTCTACTTCCCATGGGATACACCTTAACATCAACCATCCCCCTCCATTGATCTGTTCTTGTACTACACTCAAATGACACACACGCACACCTATCACTTAACCTTACACTACCAAAATTTATCGATTTAGCGACGGCCATATCCGTCGCTAAATCGATGGTAATTACGATTAGTGACGGCTAACCGACGGATATTGGCCAAAAACATCCGTCGGCAATCAGCTCGTCGTTAATAACGGTCCGTCGCTAAGTTGTCGTGAAGCGACGGAATCGCGACGGATTGTCGACGTCATAATACGAAACATTAGCGACGCATTGTCGACGGACTGTCGTCCATTTCAACTATTAAGTACTGAACTGTGCAGACAATAGCGACGTAAAATTCCGTCGGTAAACCGTCGTAACAGTGTATCAGAGCGTATCGTTCTGTCGGTCATCCGTCGGTAACTAATGACGGATTAGCGACGGCCTGCTGACGGACTATCCGTCGATCAGGTTCTGGAAATGCCTGGCATTTCCAGTATCATGGCGACGGAAGAATAGTCGCTAATCCGTCGCTACGACGTCACCACAGCGACGGATTACTGACTGATTATCCGTCGCCATGGTTCTGAAATGTCAGGCATTTCCAGAACCATGTCGACGGATAGTCCGTCGTAAAGCAGTCGCTAGAGAGAGCGACTGCGTAGCGGCTGATTATCAGTCGCCCCGGCGACGGACAGGCCGTCGCTATTTCGTCGAAGTTTATACCACCAGAACCTTGCCGACGGATAATCCGTCGTGCATCTGTCGCTAACTGGAAACACTTTAGAAACTCCAGATAGCGACGGCTAATCAGTCGACGAACCGTCGGCAACTGGGATTATCCGTCGCAAAACGGTCACTAGTCCGTCGCTACCTGAGTTTTTTGGGAAAAAAATTGCAGCACTTTCCCTGTTCACAAATAAATGCATAAACCAAACCAATATATAATGCACACCAATTATCCAACAATCACACAGACCCAATATATAATGCACACCAATTATCCAAGAATCACATAGACCAAATATGCACATACGAATTTAATGCACACCAATTATCCAAGAATCACAGACCAAACCAAATTAATAGAAAATAAATATCAATTATCCTAAAGAGTAACATAATATCCGGTGCTATAAGTCGATTATAGCACAATTAATCCAAAGCTCTCACAAATAATCCAAATTTTCTTAATATAACATTTTAAGAAGGAGGAGGTCGATTGTCCGGTGGTGGTAATCCCATATGCGACCGACGAATATACTCCTCCATAAGGTACGCAGGCAAGCCGTCGTAGACACTGCTCGGAAGTCGGTGTAGCTGCTCTGCGGACATGAGATCCAGGAGTGACGTCACAGTCGTAGGCGGTACCACAGGGGCATCAGGGTTGAAAGAAAGATGGCCCACGAAAGATGGACCGACACCTGCAGTCGACGGACCAGTAGAAGACGGACGAGCACCATCAGCAGACGTACCGGCAGCAGCAGACGGACCGGCAGCAGCAGACGCAGGCGGAAAGTACGTGGCAAATTGCTTCCGCAAGGACGACACCGCCTCGTGCAGCTGCGTAAGCTGCGACCTAACATCATCGTCTTCCCGGGGCACGAGAGGAGGCGGTGTCGGTGGAAATCTCTTCGTCGCCATATACAATGGCCCTAGGGAGCCGACTCCGTACAGGAACCCTTTTTTAAAGCCGCCGACGGTATCTACGAACAAGTCGTTCCGAGCGGCCAAAGAAGAGGGCGTCCGGAAGGGCGTCGTTTCACCGACATCCTCGGTGTCGGTTAACTGAGCCCGACTAAGGACCTCACGATACGCAGCCTATCAAATGAATGTGTTTATATTATAAGATTTACCTAAGTTGTAATCTAAATCTTATGTTTCACTAAGTTAAGTGTGAATCCTAAGTTTACCTAAGTTATAGTCCGAATACTTTTAATTCTAACGTTAATCTCATAAACATAAGTACTTACATCAGTCTCCTTGGCCCTCTCGTCGACGAAGCTCCCGTCCTTCCATTTTTTGTGCGTATGCTGGAACACGTCGTGTATGGTGACCGAGTCTGGCGCCCTTCCCTCCTTCACCGCCCGTTGGGCCTGCATACGAAATTTTTGTAGAAACTAATTAACTCCTTTAATTAATAATACCTATTTCGATAGTGAAATAAATTTACGGTTGCTCACTAGATCTGCAAGTGTCGCTGCGTGGGACCTTGATCCCCCCGTATGAAGGCCCGCGGCAGATCGGCTAACCTTCGCCTTCTCCGATTTCTTCTTGTACGCAGGGTTATCCATCATGCCTAAGAGGTCCTCATAATACTCCTGCCGGATCCAATTCGGCCTCGTATGTCCCATTTTTAGGTCATGAATCATATCCCGTATCTTCTTCGAGCAAGCGCTTCTGTAGGTCCTGCGGATCCCCTCCTCGCGATGGGGGGGGGCCACCAGTACGTTGTCTAACACAGAAAATTAATTATCACGTAATTTAAAAAATGGTTGATTAAAGAATCACATAGACTTAACAAAAAAATATAGATATATACCCTCAACTCGTCGAGCCAGACGTACTGCACGTTTGGGGGCACCGACAAAAAGTTGAGGTAGGGACCGTGGAAGTTAGCCCTGATAATTTCTCCAAGGGCCCTGCCAACATTAAACGGAAAACCTACAAAGAAGAAACGACTTGATTATTAACTTGAATAAATGAAAGAAATTTAATAAATTAACTTAAATTTACTTACGAGGTCCCCGCGGGCTATAGCTCTTGTCGGAACTCGCCTCTCGGCCTCTCTGGTGCTGTCGGAGGATCCGCGGGTCCACGTATGTACTCCCCAGTAACCGGATGGAACCGAGTATGGGGGTACTCCGGGGCCCACTGTGCAGTAACTGGGGCATCCCCTAGGTGGATCCGCTGCTGGTGGTTCCGATAGCGGAACGGATCCGCTAGCAGATCCGGACTCATGTCTCGATGAAGTGGTCGATCGAGGGCGTGATGCGTCTGTGCCCGGGGTACTCTCCGGGTCGGGCTCGCTCGATGGGGTCACATCCCGAGAACTTTGAATGCGACCACGACCACCAGCACCAGTACGACCACGACCACGACCCGCACCACCACCACCACCACCACCACTACGACCAGCACCACGACCACGGCCAGCCATCATAACCTGTAAATAGAACACATAAACATAATTAACAATATAAAAGTGTAAATGGATATAAAAAACTAAACTAAAATATACATACCACCAGTAGGGAGACGAGTGCCGCCGCGACGAAAAAGACTAGGAGTGCCATCTGCAATAAGTAAATAATCGAATGAAAAAAACATGAATTCACGTAATTGCTTTTATGAGGTCAAACTTAATTCACGTAATTGGAAGTGTTTTTAATATACAACAATATTTAACCTAATCATCGTCTTCGTTCTCATCCTCGACCTCGTCTTCATCATCATCCTCCTCATCCTCATCCTCATCCTTATCTTCATCGTCGATTTCATCTGTATCCTCATCCCCATCAAATTCTTCTTCTTCTGCCTCAAAATTTGGGACAAGACGCCTCTTTCTCCTCTGGTTAACAGCTAAGTCTTGTGTATCAACCTCTTCCTCCCCTCTATTTTCCTCAACAATATCTTCAACATCCATTGTATCTGAGTGTTGTCCCAAGTATTGGGACTTTTCGATCTGGTCCTCTTGGTATGCTGGGTCTCCAACGTTGAATGTATTTCTAGATTTAATCTTGCATACTGCCTACCAGTCAAATCGATCTCTACTGACGCCTTGGGTAGCTTGTATAGTAGACTTGAACAGCCTGATTTGCTATCGCAAATGTATCGGACCCTCTATACCTCCTGCGATGATTTATATCGACGAATCCAAATTATTTATCGATTCTCCAACCGATATTTGGTGTTGTATCGAACCACTCACATTTGAACATCACAATATGCTTATCATATGGGCCAGTATATTGTAAATCTATAATATCCCGAAGCACTCCATAATAGTCAAAGTCCGGTTCGTCGTCATAGACGGTGCCTCTTATGCAAACACCGGAATCCTTGGTATTGATGCCGTCATTGATAAATTCGACATTTATAGCATTCTGAGTTGACTTAAACCTGAAGCCATTAACGACATAGCCTGGCCAAGTCTTTATTTGCTTCTTCGGTCCCAGTGCCAGATAACGAACACTCTTATGAGTGAGTGTTGTTTCAGGCAATAAAGCCTGTAAACAAATATTTATAATTTAAATGTTTCAGATTATATATTAATAATCTCAATTATAATCACAGTTACTTACGTATTTGCGAAACCATGACGGAAATGTACAATCAACCTCTCTTTGAAGTCCCTCATCGGTAATATCGGGTCTCCTCATTTTGACTTCATCTCTAAATACACTATTAGAGAAAATAAGAATATATAAGTGTAGTCACTTACTTCATCAAATTCGAGATTATAACGAGTGCAAGTGTACTGACTTACTTCTCCAAATCTCTCACTTCTTGTATGTCACAGTTTAACAAGACATATCGGTGAGCGGCATCATACTCATCGTCTGTCAACTACCGTCTTTTACTAGCCCCAACAGGCTTGCCCCTTACATTGAATCTTCCTCCATCCTCAACGTCCTCGTCATTCCTTTGAGGTCTATTTCGATTTGTTTTAACATGAGTATCAAAATAAATAGAGCATAAGTTTGACACCTCTTCGATAAGATATGCTTCGCATATCGAAGCCTCTATATGAGCTTTGTTGCCAACTTTCTTCTTTAGATGGTGTAGGTATCTAGAGAGACAAATTATCTTGAGAATTAAGAAAGAATTTTAAAACCCACTGAAATTTAGCTTAAATTATATCGATATTTATGTACCTTTCAAATGGGTACATCCATCGATAATGAACAGATGCACCGACACGGACTTCGTATGCTAGATGAATCGGTAGATGCTCCATGCTGTCAAAGAAGCCAGGAGGAAATATTTTCTCCAACTTGCAAATTGTTAAGATAATCTTCTCCTCAAGTTCAACCATGTGTTGCACAGTCAACTTAGTTGAACAAATATCCCTAAAAAATATTGATAGTTCGGCCAACGGAACCCATACAGCAGAAGGCAACAACTCTTTCAAAGCAATGGGCAGTAATCTTTCCATAAACACGTGGCAGTCATGACTCTTCATTCCCGTTAGCTTGCGTTCATTGAGGTCAACGCATCTAGACAAATTCGACACATAGCCATCGGGAAATCTTAAAGTAGATACCCACTTGCAGATTATTAATCTATCTTCCTTGCTCAATGTATATTGTGCTATCGGCTTACTTAATTGTCCAACAGCTCCCCTTTGTATCAAGTTCAGATAAGGACGCTTGCATATCTCGGCAATGTCTTGTCTTGCTTTTGGATTGTCCTTCGTCTTTCCTTTAATGTCCATGACGGTATTGAAGATATTATTGAACACATTTTTTTCGATATGCATAACATCAACATTATACCTTATAAGATTATCTTTCCAATAAGGTAAGTCCCAGAAGATACTCCGTTTGGTCCAGTTATGGGTTTGTCCGAACCCATCGATACGATTGTTCGATGGATCTTCCATTACAGTGGGCAAATCCTTTACATCTTCCCAAATATCGTATCCCGACAATCTGGCATGCGGATGAAAAAATTCTTGTTTTTCAGCTCTGAATGCGTCCTTGTTCTTTCTCCAAGGATGACTCGCGGGCAGAAATTGACGATGACAATCAAAGAAAGAAGTTTTTCCTCCATACTTAAGGCGGAACGCCTTATTATTTTGCATGCATATCGGACAAGACAGGGTACCGTGAGTACTCCATCCCGACAGCATACCGTATGCGGGAAAATCATTGATTGTCCACATCAGTGAAGCTCTCATCTGAAAGTTCTGTTTCCTGGAAATATCATACGTCGTGACGCCGATCTCCCACAGCTATTTTAGCTCATCCACCAACGGCTGTAAATATATATCGATATTCTTCGTCGGATTTTTGGGACCCGGTATGATAGCTGTCAAGAACATATAAGGAGTCTTCATACACATCCATGGTGGCAGATTGTAAGGGGTTAGAATGACCGGCAGCAGGAGTATTGAGATCCCGACTGCCCGAAAGGGGTGAATCCATCAGAACATAGCCCCATGCGTACATTTCTGGGCTCTGCAGCAAAATCTGGATGGCGAAAATCAAAATATTTCCACGCCTCTCCATCCGAAGGATGTGACAATTCTCCATCGTCCTTTATGCGTTCTTCGTTGTGCCAAGTCATGTGTTCTGCTGTATTCTGAGACATATACATCCTCTGCAAGTGCTTCGTGATCGACAAGTAATGCATATACTTGTAAGGACGTCGTTTTCTAGTTGACTTTTCTTTTCCCCTGATTTTCTTGTAACGATCCGTATTACAGAAGCGGCAACTTTCTACATCTTCGTTCTCCTTGTAGTACAACATGCATCCGTTGCGACAACAATCTATCTTGTCGTACCCCAGTCCCAGTTGTCGGACCATCATCTTCGACTTGTAGAAGTTTTTTGGAAGCTCTTTTGATTCCTTCGGTAACACCTCCTTCATTAGTTGTGTAATCCGATCATAGCAAGTTTGTGGCAAGTTAAAATCGGACTTTATGTTCAACAACCGCATCGTCACTGACAGTACGGAATGTGGATCACAACCAGGATATAAAGAAGTTTCAGCATCCTGAAACATATCATAGAACTCCTTCGCCTCGGGATTAGAATCCTCCGAATCAAAATTAGGCCCTGCCGCATCGTACACCATATCTCGTGCAAGGTTCTGCACGTCTCCATAATCAACGGAGCATTCGTCGTCATCGACGACAAAATCTGCTGCAGCATTATCATCAAAAGCATAAGTAGCAGCATTCGCAACCTGTCTTTCGGCATATAGTTCACCTTGCGATGACCACAGGCCGTAATCACGTACGAAACCCTTACGGGTCAAATGATCTCTTACACTCACCACTTCTTCGTAACGTCTATTGTGACAATTACGACATGGACACTTGATTTTGTTACCGTCCATAAACTGAGCTTTGCTCATGGCATACTTAAGAAACACTTCCACGCCTGCCTGAAAATCGTCACGCACACCTATTCTGCTCTCGTGTTGTCATCTATGTACGATCAACAAAATAACGATCCATCACAGATTAGATGTAAAAATCTGTATAGTAAGACAAACTAAACAGAATTAGTATATAATCATGTAACTGGTGGATCCGCTAGTATTCTAGCTCGAAAAGAGAAAAATCTAAATACAGTTGTTACTAATAGTTCGATACTGATAGTGCGATACCGATACCGATACCAATAGTTCGATACCGATAGTTCGATACCGATAGTGCGATACCGATACCGATACCGATACCGATAGTTCGATACCGATAGCATGGTTTAAAGTATCGGCCGATACCGATAGTTCGATACCAATAGTGCGATACCGATACCGATAGTTCGATACCGATAGTGCGATACCGATACCGATACCGATAGTGCGATACCGATAGTTCGATACCGATAGTATGGTTTAAAGTATCGGCCGATACCGATCCGATACGGCCGATACCGATACGGTTTGGCATGTTCCGATCCGATACCGACCGATACCAAATATTGACCGATACCGACATTGGGGGTCTTTGTTCCGGTGAATTCGGCAAAACCAATCGGTAAGGGTGACTACTATTTCATATAATTTCAAAACTACTAAGAAATAACGCTAAATACTTAAAATTATGCCTAAATGTATAAAATATATGTTTTTAAATGTAAATAATTTATTAATAATTATTTGTTTTCCGAAACCAAAGTCCGATACTCCGATACGATACCGTCGATACTACCGATATCGCCGATACCAATACTCATAGGAATAGTCCGAAACCGATTTCGATACCGATATTGTGAACCTTGTCCTTATTATCTAGCAAGCACTACCTTAGTCTAGTCACACTAGCATTAATTACCTATAATTCCTACCATGTCTACAATCACACATTACACCCCAAGCCGTGGTATGGTAGGCCTGCCTTTCATTCGTCACTCTCTAAAGCACACAAACACATATATATGTATATCACAGTTAGATGTATAGATATATACATCTATATAGAAGCACACAACTGACTTATGCAGATGAAGAACTGGCACTGTCCTTGACACAATGAACATATACACCATGAACCCAAACTCCATATTCACATTTACAAATCCAAACACCACCAAAGTAATAGATAACACCCAATATGGATAACACATTATTTAGCCAATATATAAACTCAAATGAATTTGATAAGCAAAGCCCTCCGCCACCCTCGACCAAAGCCCGCCGCCCAGCCCCCGACGCCCCCCACCCCAAGCCCGCCGCCCAGCCCTCGACGCCCCCGCCCAAGCCCGAATGTCCCCAAGCCCGCCGCCCTCGCTGCCCCTACGTCGACAAACCGTGACACACACACACAGAGAGAGAGAGAGAGAGAGAGAGAGAGAGAGAGAGAGAGATCGAGAGAGAGAGAGAGAGAGAGAGGGGATTACCTTCGGGAGAGAGAGAGGAGAGGACGCCGACGCCGTTCACCGAAGCCGCGCGCGAGAGAGAGAGAGAGAGAGAGAGTGAGAGAGAGGAGAGAGATTGAATTTGGGGTGAATGCGAAAAGTTCCTCCCGCCTTTTCATTTAAGTCTGGAACGTAAAATTAGCGACGGTTATAGCGACGGCTAATATTCTGTCGCCAATTAGTCGCTATTATTGATTATCCGACTGAATATCCGTCGCTACGTAGTCGAAGAAATGTACCGCCAAATTCCTACACAATTCCCGCCAAATAATCGACTACGTAGCGACGACTAGACATCCGCAGCTATTATACCGACAGCCTAGCGATGGATATGCGACCTTTCCTCCCCTTAAAATTAAAATAAAAAATGGCAAAGGCGTGTAGTCGGTACTCAGTCGCTAAGCGGCCACGAAGCCGTCGCTAACACTGACGAAAAATTTCCGTCGCTATTTGAGTGTATTTTGGTAGTGTTATGGCCCACAAACACTATATATATATATATATATATATATATATATATATATATATATATATATATATATATATATATATATATATACACACACACACACACACACACAAACCTAGGATACTTCACCGTCCTACCCTTTCAAACAGACCTTCCCGTGGTCTGATACACCCCAAAATGGGATCCATTGGCCAACCATTCCCTTCCCTAACCTGTGTGCAGGGACTCCCCTGCTGCCTAGCCAAACAGGAACAATTCTGCTGCTGTGGCCAACAATCTCTGACCTCACAAGCATTTCCACAAACAACCAAGTCTATCCGACCCCCCCCCCCCTCCATCTCTGATACTCACTAGTTCCCTGATACCTATATATATATATATATATATATATATATATATATATATATATATATACACTTGGAACTGATATCTACCTATCCTAATATGTAGCCAAGCTATACATAGGCTTAAAACTGAAAAAATAGAACAAAAATGGTCACTTAGACATTTTAACAAACACTTGGTGGGCAAAACTTGTAGTCTCCCTCAAATGGACACTAAGCCCTATGTAGCCATCACAATATGACTCATTAGGACTTCAGTCTACTTCCTATTAGTCATGGAAGGGTTCTCCTACATGAATGCATAAAATTTAACCATGGAAATGAAAGTTTAGAGGGTTATACCTATGTAGAAAGAAGGCTACACAATGCTACACGAATTTGGGGAAGATAGATGAAGAAGGGGCTCTCAAATCCTTACTAGAGCCTCCACCAAGCCTTCTTGAGCCCCCATCCCCAAGCCCTAACACAACAAAGGGAAGAAAGAGGAGACAATTTGGAAGAGTATGGAATGAAGGAATGAGTGAAAACCCTAATGGAATGGTGGTTGCCATTTTTGGGTTTGTAGGGTTTAAATAGACACTAGTCAAGCCCTAAACTCTTCATGGCACTTAGTATTAGGAAGGTCCTTAAGGGGGCTAAGTGGTTTGGCTCTAATTAATGCTTGTACTCAAGCTAACCATGACTAGAGTCTAATTATTCAAACCTATTGGTCAAGTCAAATTTAATGGGGTCCACCATGTCTAATGAATAAGCTAGCCTACTAATAAATACAAACATCATATTAAAATAAAAAAAAATACACAAATTATGAAATGACAGAAATATCCTTATTCTATAAAAGTAGTAGTGACACTCCTCCCTCGGGGGCCTCCATTTTTTTAAATTTTTAATTATTTTGTGTTAGGCAAAATAAAATTTGGGTATGGGGAAGTCCATGGCTGCTTGGAGAAAAATCAAATACAACATTAAGAAGAAAAAGATGAAATGTTGCACCTATTTCTAAGTCGTCTTTTCATCTTCTCTTTCACTTTTCAAGACTCCGGGCAAACCCCTCCATAGTTTTGTCCCTTGTTATCAATTCGGCAAACGGAAAAAATTCGGGACGACAAAAATACGAGTATAAGTTGGCTCAGTGCAAATAAAATACGTTAAAAAATTAGATCAAATATTCGAAAAAGGAAAATTTTTAGCTATAATAGGAGTTTTTTTTTTCTTTCCGGGTGATTGCTAACAAGGGTTTTGCATAGGGAAACCCCTAATCCCAAACCCAAACTCTTTTTAATTGGGTATTAAATACAGAGTACAGATTAGGTTCGGGTCCCGCAGCCGTACCTAGTACCAACCGACACTAGCTACTATATATAGAGGGTAGGTCACATCTATTTTTTCCATCGTCACACATCAAAAGTTTATTATTTTACAGAGACAGAGAGAGAGAGAGATGGCTGTTGGCAGGAAATGGGAGGTTTTCGAGAAGAAGAAGTCCGACAGGGATCTCGCTAGAGAGATCGAAAAGAGGATGGAAAAAGAGAGGAAGGAAAAAGAAGCAGCAAAGAAGAGAGAAAAGAAGAGGAAGAGCAGACGAGCAAGGGACGGTTACAAGAAGAAGAAGAGCTTCTTCTTGGCCGTCGTGGTTCTCTGCGTCATCTTGCTCGCGTCGCTACTTTTTGTTAAGGTAGGAATGTCCACGCGACCAACTTCTACGTACACCTTCTTCTTTCTTTCTTTTTTATGCTAATTCGTGTGCATGCATGGATGCAGACTGTGGAAGCCTCCGGCACTCTGGCCCCCGCCGCACCTCTGCCGGAAGAAGAGGCGGCGCCGGAAGCCTCCGGCGATCTGGCCTCCGCCGCACATCTGCCGGCTACAATGGTTATTCCGCCGGAAGAAGAAGCGGCCGCGGCGGAAGCCTCCGGCGAGGTGGCGGCGGAAGCCTCCGGCTATCTGCCCCCCGCCGCACCACTGCCGCCGGCGGCCATAGGCTCCAAGAGCTGCATGTCCAAGAAGAAGAACTGCATTTGCGTCTCCAAGAACATTTGCTTCTCCAAGAACTGCATTTGCGTCCGCATGGATCTTCTTGCAGCAGGAGCTGGTGCCGTGGCCGGAAGTCGCAGCAATTCGCATTGAAGCCGGTGCCGTGGCCAGATGTTCGACTGTCTAAAAGTCAGAGGAGATTCATGTTGGAGTGTCTAAAATTCAAGTTCTGAATGAGGAGAGAGTTTTTTTTACACGTCATTCTTTTTACAGAGGAAGGGCCCTACTATAATTGTACACATTTCAAATTGTAGAAAGGAGGGAAAGGGACGAGTCACGAACATGATGAATGATGTTAGTTCTAACTGTTTTTACAATTACTCTCAATAAAATCTTCTTCTTCCTTTCTTGATGTCATTGAAACCCTAAATTGCCATGGTCATGACAACGCGATCTACTTCCAATCCTGGAGGAACAGGAAGAGGTCGTACCAGTGTCTCCATCAACCAAAAACTAATCCAACCATTGGGTTAATGGAGTGAAACTACTATTTTACCCATTGCCCTTTCTCTACTGTTAGCTCAAGAACCCATGAATCTCAAATGCCCCTTCTGTAGCATTAGCTCAAGAAGAATCCATGGATTTCGATTGTCTATCATAAGATTTAAAGGAACCCATCAACCCAAAATGATTTATTGTCTACCCATGAACCCGTCCCTACCATGATCTCAAGAAGAACCCATAACCTTATTGTTTACCATGAGCTCAGTCGTACCCATGAACCCAAGAATAAAACATAGACTACCCATAAACACATTTTCTACTATGAACCCAATAAGAACCCATAAACACACCCCTATATGAGCCAAAGAGGAATCCCTTGTTGGGGATAAAGTGGGACAAGGAAGATGAGGGCAAAATGGTCAAAAAGGAATAATTTTGCTAAAGCTAACACAATATTCCCTTATCAAATCAGTTAAATTGATCAGAGAACTCTTCACATTGTTTGGAATTTGGGAGAATTTTCTGCAATTATCAAGATTTGGGGCACCTAACTCTAAATATAGAAAATTTGAGGAACTTATATAAGATCCCTAAAATGTAAGAAAGAAAAATTAAGAGACTTATATAAAAACTGTAAAATATAAGAAGTTGTACAGAAAGGGAGCATTAGTTCTTCCAAAACTACTGCAGGATACCTTAAATGCAAATTGACCTGATAAAAAAAATTAATACAGCTTATGGTGACTGATCACAGGCTCACATAAACAATAAGATTATGACAAAAATAAATTAATGTTTGTGCTATATGTTGATTTTCTACTATCTTTGTTGCTGTGCTGTAGTGTTTTACTGCACTTAACAGTAATAAATAATATTAATATAGATGCTAGAAGATGAAATTAACTATTAAACTTAACCAGGACTACTGCAAATTACCTAGCCTTCTCTTAGCCAAGCTGGGTTTGCAGTTAGTAGCCTAGTGTATCTTTAGTTTCTTTATTAAGCATGAAGGAACTGTAAATGCGAGACATACCTGTTCATTCTCCTCCTCACAATATCCAATTAAAGAAACTAGGTTTCGATGATGCAATCTTGAGAGCAACTCTATCTCAGTACAGAATTCCTTCGATCCTTGTAGAGACCCTTCTTGTGCACGTTTTATACCTACAAGAGTTCCATCAGATAAAATGCCTTTGTAGACCTTCCCGTATCCTCCTTGGCCAACCTGAGCTGACTCGCTGAAATTGTTTGTAGCCAGAGACATTTCTTGGAATGTGAAATCTTGTACACCGTCAATTTTAATTTGAATTTTTGATGCTGCGGATGGTGTAAGAAGTTTACATTACAAAGGTGTCTTCATATTCAAAGAAAAATATTGCCATGGTTGACTTAATATATTAAATAAGATACACAGAACTTTCAAGGGGATAAAAAGGATACTTCAATGTGTCAAGTTGATTCGTGTACTTCGACGCATAGATCTTATATCAAGCAATTTATCATTATTACAAACAAATTAACCCCCTAACCTAAACTAAAAGGTCACATATATTAGACAAGCTACAGAATGCAAAGTAGCAAGGTTAATTTCCACTGAAAACCCTGAACTATTAGAGTTTTGCACTTAAATACCCTGTCATATTTTTATCAGCATATTTTTGCACTTAAATACCCTGTCATATTTTTATCAGCAGTTAAAATCATCAACTACCACACTTTTGCAAGTTGCTACCCTCTGTTAGACTTCTGCCCATCTAATGGTCATGTGTAAAGACTAAATAATGCGTTATGCGACTGAATTGAACATTTCTGCTCCTAAAAGGAAATTTACTAGATGGGGGTGTAAGGGAGCTGGAGATGGCTTGGGTCGGGTTGCCCAGCGTCAGGAAGTGATGGGAGGTGAGGAAAGATGGCTGGAGATGGATGTCATAGTGTCAGGAAGCAGTCGCCGACATCGATCAAGTGAATGTACACGTCAGAGTTTTTTTTACACGTCAGAGTTACATGTATGAAGTCAAAGGTTATCATTTCTTTTTCCATGTGAAGTCAAAGGTTCATCGTTTTTTTTTTCCATATATGAAATCAGAGGTTTTATCGTTTTTTTTCCACGTACTATAAAGAAAGAAGAAGAAAAAAAGGAAGAAGGAAAAAAAAAGAAAGAAAAAACGCTATCGGCTATAACGCTTCGCCTCTCGTCTCTCTATGGGTAATTTTTTTTAGGTTTTATTCGAATTTCCCTTGTTTCCGTCGTAATGGTGATTCGACATTGTAATTTCTATTCTAAGAAAAAAAAAGTTGCAATTTTTTTTTTGTTAATTGGGAGAAAATAGCTTACTGATTCTTTATGTCGATTTAATCGTTTTGCCCCCATTTCAAGAACTGGGGAACTTTCCATCTTTTTTCTTTTCCCCCTTCCCTCGTGTGATCCGGCAATGTTTCCTTTTTTAGATTTACGTGCGGATAGGGTTTCGGGAGGAGTTAGGGTTAGATTTGGGCTGCGAATTGCTGAAGTTTTTCCTAGGACTTTTTCTTCTGAGGGATATAATTCAAATTAGGGTTAAATTCTTTTGATGTAGTTCCTAGGAACATTTTCTTTTTCAAAGCTAATAATTGTGTTTTCTTAATAATTTATTGAAACCTGAGTGTGAAGGAAACATTGTTCATTCTCTTATACTTGTAGCCAAGGTTGTGAAAAGCGCTAGGCGCTAGTCAGACGGGTACCTGCCGCCTAGATTGGATTGTTCAAAATAATAATAAGAACCCAAAAAACCTAATAAAAATTGCAGGAAAAAATCCATGAAACCCCAAACACATGCATAGTCGGGTGTCGGGAGGGGGGGGGGGGGGGGGTGACTAGGCAGGCGCCTAAGCAGGCATCAAGCGGAATCGGGCGGCCACCCGGCGCCTAGTGCCTAGGCGGCCGCCTTTTACAACAGAGCTTGTACCAAATTAAATACTTGGGAAATAGGTTTTAGGTTTCTTCATTGGAAAATCCCAAGAAAGTATAAATAATCTGAAATGTATCTACTAGCATAAAACACTACACGGACACGAGATGAGACACGGACACGGGAATAGGTTTTAGGGTTAAATTCTTTCCAACATGATGCGACACGGACACGAGATGAGACCAAAATTGGAGCGTGTGTCCGTAGTTCCTAGGAGGATAAAAAAAATTCTACAAAAGTACAATTTTTTTGGTTCCGAAGGTTTCTTTTTATAATATTTTTGATGTATTTGGGGGAAAAATGTATTTCTTTATGAAAAACTATTTATTTATGAAAAAAAAGTATTTCTTTATGAAAAACTATTTAAACAAAACCCCTCACTTTCCCTCTTTAACCCCCGATTTGGGGGTTGAGAAAAATGGACAAAAGAAGGCTAAACGAACCCTCTATGAGTCCTCCTAACCCCCCCACCCTCAAACGATGCAGAACACCCCCTCCCCCACCTCTCACTTAACTCAATCCAAGCAGACCCTTAGTCACATCGCTTGGGATTTAGTTCATACTTATAATGGATGGCCTATAAAGCCCAGAACTCAAGCTTGGCTCGAGCTCGAGTCAAGCACGAAAAGTTCGCTACAAAATGAGCTGAGCTTGGACATCTTCTTACAAGCTCGGGCTCAAGCTCGAACTCGGCTCGAGAAGGACCACCCCTGAACAAGCTGAGCTTGAACATGCAAAGTTTGGCTCGATTTGGCTTTGACTGCAATTTATTTACTAGAGGCTAAGATTGTATGATTGTTTGCTGCAACAAGATAGAGCCCTACACATGTAATGAGGTTCTATACTTGAGTATTAAATGATTTTCACATTTGCATCATAACCAAACTAATTATATTTTGGGTTTTGTTAACATGTGTCCATGTTAACTCATTGATAAATGTACATGTTAGTGTCAGGGCACAATTTTTCTATGGAAAACTGAGAATATGAAACAATTGTAAAAATAATGTTCCAACGCAACTCTTCTAGGAAGGTTGTGCATGTATAACGAAGA
Organism: Iris pallida; assembly: GCA_029216955.1. Classification (NCBI taxonomy): domain Eukaryota; kingdom Viridiplantae; phylum Streptophyta; class Magnoliopsida; order Asparagales; family Iridaceae; genus Iris; species Iris pallida. Next base: position 51,260 of record JANAVB010028397.1, on the reverse strand, counting down.
TCTAAAAAGTTATCGTTATGATATTACGAGAATCTAAAAGAATTTCGTAATCACAGCAACGAAGAAGATGACAGGCGAAAGATGGAAGATGGCCTACTGGGGTGAATGATCACCGTTTCTCAAAGCTTTATTCGCCCTGCACGAACAGCTTCCAGGAACCAGCAAGTTCGTCGGAGAACTTGGAACACTCCTGCTTTTCTGACTCCTCGGATGGACACGAACTCCCGTGCAAAAGCAATGCTGGTGCGGCGCCTTTCCTCTCTCTCTCGAAGGCTGCAGATCAGAACTGTGTTAAAGAACACGTCTGAATTCGCTGTTTACTTGTGCTAAAGAATACTTCATAAACTTTCTGGTGGCTTCTCTTTATATTCTGTAATGAGCCTTGAGAGAGAGGATGCCTTATATAGGCCCTGCAGCAACTGGTCAGTTGCCACAAAGTTAGGGACGTGTTAATAACCACCCCGAACATGTAGCAACCGCCCAGAACATGCAAACGGACGTTCTGCTGCCAACTGCGCACACCCAGCGCTCCTTGTACTCTGCGCGACAGAGCGCGCACTGAACACTGCGCTCTGCACCACTGCGCAACCAGCGCAACCCGAGCAACCCGCGCAATCCTGTGCAACCCAGCACAACCCAGCACAACCCGCACAACTCTGCGCAACCTGGGCGCGTGCTAAGTGCAAAGTGCGTGAACAAAACGCCACATTACGCCTCATGAGCCAATGAGCCCGAGTCCGAGTCCGAGTCGCTAAGCCCCTACGGGGCTTAGCTCCCATGGAAATGAATTTCCTAAGAGCAAAAAGCATGAATGCTTTTATTGTTGATTTAGCTCTTTTTCCATTAGAAAAATAACCCCACATGGCACACCCATGTGCACCTCCACACCACATGTGCATCTCTAAAATAGGAAAGCTATTATATAGAGATACAACTCCTTTGGTCTAGCCGATGTGGGACTAAAATTCATCTTGAAAAAGACCAAACTCCAACAGTACATTATGTAATGGTACTCCCATTAGGACATTTATCAATGCACATTTTACATTTGTCAATACACATTTTAAGTGAAAGGCGCATTGATAAATGTGTTGATGGGAGTACCAATACAAAATGTACATTTATCAATGTGTTAGGGCACATGTTAACAAAACCCTTATATTTATTATGAAGTTGAATAGATTTTACTGTATGTTGCATTTGCACATTTACGCCATAGACCATAGGGCACGTGATACTTATACATGATCTCAGACCATGTATAGTGTGCATAGTATTTTTGAGATAATGCACATTGTGTATAATATGGGTTGTATCTGTAACAATACTAATAGCTATGTCTGGAGTGCAACATACACGATGTGACAGTTTTAACAGGATACAGCTTTCTCGTTATTATATCCATATACAATAAGATGCAGATATTTGCATTGAGTATTTTGTTCACATTTGAATTCGTTCATATTTCCTGAGACTGTTCTGACCCCATGGATAATTTCTCCCCAGATTTGATACAATTTGGCTAGCGATGCATAAAAGATATAGCGACAGATTCACTGAGACTCGTACTCAAATTCGAAAGACCTGAGTTTTTTTAAAGAATCATGCATGATTTACAGCATAACGTGTGCTTTTATTGCACTTTATTCTTTAATGCTTTTGGTCTTTCAGATTATGGATTCCATAGTATTGCATATTCTTGCTGCTGTTCAGATTAGCACAGAATTAATAATTCATTTATAACAATTATCTGTCTTCCATTCAAATCTTTATTGAATCGTCAACTTATTGGTATTTTATGTATTTGATCTTTGGTATTTATGTGCAGGCAAGTCAACCATACTAAGATTGTTGTACATATTTTTTGACTCAGATACTGGTTCTGTAAGAGTTCAATAACCTTCTCTCTTTATGCTTATATTTAGTCTGACTGCAGGCATAATTTGGACATTTAACCTCTTCATGTCATGACAATTGGCCTTTCTTTAGTATTGGGAATCTGTGATTCTGCTATGCTGCCCACTGTTCGGAGATATGCCTTAGAGGTTGAACATGACAAGTTTGGTCAGAACTCATCGAGTCAAGAGGGGGAATTATAGGATTTGACAGAGACAAAACTAATCTATGTTTCAAAAGTAAAATGTGGGTTCTGTTGGTTTTGGAAAGCAATCTGCGTATTCTTTTTTGTTTATTAAATTTGGGTAGCAGGTTATTTTTTATTTGGTAGTTGAATTACAATAGGAGGTAAGGAAATTAAAGATTGTGTAGGATCATGGCTTCCTTTAGATATTTATAATGTTTATTTGGAATAGAAGTTCAGTATAATTTGGATTCTATTGAGATCTCTTTAAATTAAATTTTTTGAAGAGCAAGTACAGTTGTTTCAAGAATGCACCTTTATTTTATTTTGGCGTATATGGTGGAACATTGACTTTCTACATAGTAATTGCTTGAAGACAACTATTTTGAATGCCACTGGATTCCTTTTTATTTGGATTGATTCAATAACTATCAGGTGATATGGTATCGCCCCGCTTCTATCGAGTGATTTGGTGAATGCTTTGCAGAAAGATCTTTCAAAACCACTTTCGATTACCTATCCTAGAAGGCTAGTATATCCTTTAGTCTTTTTTAACCTGAGTGAACTAATTTTTTGCAGATCTGCATAGATGGTCAGAATTTAACAGATGTTACCCTGGAAAGTCTTCGCAAGTCTATTGGTGTTATACCACAGGATACTGTAAGATTTGCAGTGTTATACTCTTCAGATTGTATGTTTTGGTTGTTTCATTTCTGTTTATTTAATATTCTTCTAGATTTTCATATGATTCTCTCATATTCATATGTCATGGAAATGTGCTCTTAAAACGAATTGATTGCAATGGCAGTAAGTCTCTCTCTCTCTCTCTCTCTTAAAATGAATAGATTTTTATATGATTCTCTCTCTCCCTCTCTCTCTCTCTATCTCTCTCTCCTATTCATATGTCATGGAAATGTGCTCTTAAAATGAATTGATTGCAATGGCAGTGAGTCTATTGTCAAGGGGGCGGACCCCAACAAGGGCGCTCCTGGTCCGGATGGCTTCAGCAGCGGTTTTTTCAAACGCCATTGGGACATTCTTAAGCATCAGGTAGTGGAGGTGGTCCAGAAATTCTTCACCAAAGGAAAGCTCTTGAAGGAGCTGAATCACACTTTCCTGACCTTGGTGCCAAAGAAGGAGGGAGCGACTGCGCTGGCAGATTTTCGTCCTATTGCGTGTTGTAATTATCTTTATAAGATAATTACGCACCTTATGTGCCGGCGGATGGAGGGGATCATACAGGACTTGGTATCTCCGAATCAGGCTGCATTCATCAAGGGGAGGTCGATCGCTGAGCACAGCCTCCTGGCTCATGAGATGGTGAGGGGCTTTAGCAAACCCGGAGGGGAGAACGCTTGTGTTAAACTGGATTTGAGGAAGGCGTATGACATGGTCAATCGGGACTTCCTCTGTCATCTGATGTCAGCCATGGGTTTCGCGGAGCACTGGGTCACGTTGATTCGGGAGTGCATTACATTCCCTACTTTTTCTGTTCTCATCCAGGGGGTTCCGTATGGATACTTCCAGAGCAACCGTGGGCTTCGGCAAGGTGACCCTCTGTCCCCTTACCTGTTCACGCTTGTTATGGAATACTTTACTTGCTTGATGGATCTGGCAGTGCACCGTGGACGGTTGGTTCCTCTGTTCCGGAGGATGGTACCTCCAGTTACTCATCTTATATATGCGAATGATCTGCTTGTGTTCACCCAGCCTTCGATGGAGGGGTTGCTGACGCTTGCGTCTATCATGGAAGATTTGAAGTCCGTCTCGGATCTCCAGATGAACAGGGATAAGAGTAGAGTCTACTTCAGCTCCCTGTGTACCCGGAAGGAGGAGCGGGCTGATGTGTTGGGTGTCGCGAGGAGTGATCTCCCGGTGCGCTACTTAGGAGTGCCTCTTACTGTCAACTATACGCGGGATCAGGACTGCCATAGCCTGGTAGAGTATGTCCAGAGGAGAGTTGAAGGGTGGCAAGCAGCAGGTCTGTCATTTGGGGGTCGCATTGAGCTGGTCAGATCGGTGATATCGGCTGTGGCCCATTTTTGGCTGCAGTCCATCCTCCTACCTGTGGCCACTATCTGATGGGTGGAGCAGCTATGTGCTAATTTTATATGGAGGGGAGGTCTGCATGCGATCTCCTGGGACCAACTCTGTCGTCCCAGGAAGGAGGGAGGAGTGGGCCTTAGACCGTTGTTGGAGGTTAGAGAGGCTTCTGCGCTTAAGCTGGCCTAGAGATTCATCAGTGGGGGATCTCTCTGGACGGACTGGATGCACAGCAAATACGTGAAGCACGACAATTTTTGGACGTGTCCTACTGACAACAACCATTCGGTCATGTTTAAGACTGTCATGCGACACAGGGGGGTGCTCAAGTCTGCCATTCGGAGGGTCATGAAGGACGGTTCGGGTACGAACCTCTGGCAGGATCCTTGGATAGATCGGCGTTCACTGTTGGACATCAGAGGATCCCCGACTCATCAGGAGGACAGGCATGGGCTGACGTGTAGTCGCATCATTCGTCATGGGGAATGGAGGCCGGACTCCTATCGGTTTACTGAGGAGCTGGGTGGGAGCATTTTGTCTACTGCCATTGATCCGTCTCTGCCTACGGATCGGTGGATTTGGGAACCGACTGGAGCCTCTACAGGGACTGAGGAGTTCCAATTCTGTAGCTGCTACAACCTCGTCCGACGAGCATTCCCGCAGAGTCCAGATTACGAGTTCGTTTGGTTCAAGGGTCTGGCCAGGAAGATGCAGTTGTGTGTTTACAAACTGCTACTGGACTGCCTTTTGACTAGAGATCGCCTGAGTTCGTTTGGAGTGCCGGTTCCGGATCCCAAGTGTGTGCTTTGCGGTTTGGAGCTTGAATCTATAAAGCATATCTTCTTCGAGTGCACTATGGCATGGCAGATTTGGGCGGAGCAGAGGCATGTGTTGGGAGTGTGCTCCTCCGAAAATGTATTGGAGACATCATATCGGTGATCCGAGATAGCAGGGGTAGGGGGAAGGACTGGTTCCGTACAACCAGAGTTCGTCTGGCTGCTTCGGTTTGGCATGTATGGCGGGCGCGAAACCGTCGGATCTTTGAGGGGCTGGTCACCCCCCCTATTGGTATTCTCCATAACATCGAATTTGATGTAAATTCTATGGAGAACTGTTGAGCGATGAGTGGGAGTCCCACTCTGGTTGTATGTTGTATGATTATGGCTTTTTCATTTGGAATAAAATTCACCTTTCTATATATATATATATATATATATATATATATATATATATATATATATAGGAAACATTATCAAGAATGAACTTCAAAGAAAGAATTAGCTCTTGTTATCCTAGTGCAGAGAAGTGTACTTATGATCTTTGACAATGAGTTGATCCAAGTGTCAATTTTCTGATAGATTCAACAATTTGTAAGCCAGGAAGAGGCTGATAGAGTGCTGCATATGACGGATTGAGTTTGCAAGTGTTTACACATGGATTTAACCATATTGTCAAGTCAATTATGAGTCATGTTCTTATGAGCTATCATACTTGTTGATTGTTGAGCTGATACTATACACTGGTGATTTTTCCGAAAAGCGTGGGAGGACCATCTGAACCATATTGGATGGCATCATTAAATGTCTGAACTAGTACATAGGATCGGCGCATTGACACCCCAGGTGTCAATGTATAGTAGATGAATAACCACAAGTTTCATAAAATACCCATCTGCAAGTTCTAGTATTTCGTATTGTAATATAGATAAAGCTTGCGAACATGGATGACTACTTACTAAAGATGCTATCCAAGAGGTAACATAACCATAAACCAGCCAAAAGTATCTCTCCTACATACTAAATACACATTATTCAATTAACATTTGAGCTATGTGGTTCTCCTTGTCCTAAGGACAGCCCACATAAGGTCAACATAGGAGAGGACTTTCTGCTGAGGCCTCCACTGGCAAGTGTCCGGTGCCCATTTCATAGATAGACATACCAAGTCTAACAACTCTAACAATTGGTAGCTCCCACTATCAACAGAACCAGACAATATTTTCAAAATAACTTTGTAGACCTTCCCGTATCCTCCTTGGCCAACCTGAGCTGACTCACTGAAATTGTTTGTAGCCAGAGACATTTCTTGGAATGTGAAATCTTGTACACCATCAATTTTAATTTGAATTTTTGATGCTGCGGATGGTGTAAGAAGTTTACGTTACAATGAATTCAAGGTGTCTTCATATTCAAAGAAAAATATTGCCATGGTTGACTTAATATATTAAATAAGATACACAGAACTTTCAAGGGGATAAAAAGGATACTTCAATGTGTCAAGTTGATTCGTGTACTTCGACGCATAGATCTTATATCAAGAAATTTATCATTATTACAAACAAATTAACCCCCTAACCTAAACTAAAAGGTCACATATATTAGACAAGCTACAGAATGCAAAGTAGTAAGGTTAATTTCCACTGAAAACCCTGAACTATTAGAGTTTTGCACTTAAATACCCTGTCATATTTTTATCAGCAGTTAAAATCATCAACTACCACACTTTTGCAAGTTGCTACCCTCTGTTAGACTTCTGCCCATCTAATGGTCATGTGTAAAGACTAAATAATGCGTTATGCGACTGAATTGAACATTTCTGCTCCTAAAAGGAAATTTACTAGATGGGGGTGTAAGGGAGCTGGAGATGGCTTGGGTCGGGTTGCCCAGCGTCAGGAAGTGATGGGAGGTGAGGAAAGATGGCTGGAGATGGATGTCATAGTGTCAGGAAGCAGTCGCCGACATCGATCAAGGGATGAAGTTTCGAGTCATGTTGCAGGAAGGCAAAGCAGGATCGAGCTGTGTTAGGTTCTGGTGTGAGCGGCGGTGGGGTCTAATGATGGTTGACCTGTGTGGATGGAGGTTCATGTTCCAGGTAGCCTTAGGGTGGAGGTGAGTGGTTTGGATGAAGGGTGAGTGTTGATAGTCTATTCTCATCCTTATACATTTGAGACTCTTAACTAGCTCAAGTATTGGCAAGGGAGAACATCAAATAACCTATGTTGCACGGACCCCGATTTGACACGACATGTTTTAGACAAGGCAACACGGGTTCGGCACCTATTTTGGTGTGTCCTAGTGTATTCAGGAGTGTCGTGGCATGTCCGATACGTTTGTCCAACACGACACAGACACGACATGAATTTTGGAGTGTCCATGCTTCTTAACAAATCACACTCGGGCAATTGTGATAGTTCTTAGAGGATATAAATAGAGCATCAGGAAGAAGTTACTTTTTTGTTATCAGTAGAGTGCAGTCAAGAGAGCAGCAGAATAGAGTATGCAGATGCAGTTGCTTTACTGGCCTGAATGAAGAAGGCTCTCTTGGAGGGGCCATAAGCAAATGCAACTTTAGCTTGAAGAACTTTGCAAGTTATTCTTTGTTACCAGAAGCCTTGTGCTACAATGAGTTTTCCTTCAAGTAGAGTTCTCAATGGCCTACATGTTGTTAGGGGTGATGGTGGCAGTGTGTGTGTTTGGTGGTATTTGGGGGTGGGGTGAGGAGGGGGGGGGGGGGGGGGGGGGGGGGGGGTGTGGGGGGTTGTGGGGTGTGGGTTGAAGTGGGGAGGATGGTGGTAGCAGCCCATACACATGTCTTTTGACACATAATTAACTTTGCTGCCAGGGACTAACTTGCAAAATAGTGATTGCTCAAGGTATTTAAGTGTAAATTTGATAGTTCATGTTGTTTCAGTGACTATAAAAACATGAAATCAATGCAGGACTACACAGTAGACTATACAATAGATCCTCTAACAAGTTGAGTGTATTTAAATGCAATTTAGCTAACTAGTAGTCTACACGTAACCAAGTGCATGGTGTATATACAAGCAACTAATACTAAGTAAATTTGACATTTAATAAAAAACATCATGTTAATGAGTTAAAGTATACAAGATGCTACTAAATAAGTAAATGAGCAAATCATTGGTGCGCGCACGCACACACACACACACACACACACACACACATATTCTTGACTTACGTGAGCGCTTTCTTGTTACAATACGGTATCAAGAGTGCCTCCTCATGATTAGAATTGTGATAATTGCAGTTAGAGTAACCGCACCAATTGCCCCTAATACAATGCTGGCAATGGCACCCTTGCTTAATCTAGAAGTTGAAACATTCGGAATCACTGCAAATGAATTAGCATAAAGTTTATATATTTCCTATTCAAACAATAAGCATAAAGTTTCACTGAATTAGAGAAATGTAACTTGAACAGGGATGAATACATTTTCTTCTAGCAAATTCTGATTCTACCCTTTTCAGTTACTCAAATTTAGTTTGGGACTATTATGGGAATTCCTTAATGATTACAAGAGTGACACATTAACACAGTGAGGGTTTTTTAGAATAAGGGTCGGTTTCTTTACTTCTCCTTGGGTTTAGCCAGGATTGCCATAGCTTGGCTCACGGAAGAGACCAACAAGCATGGTAGCTTGCCAGACTCACCTTGTTGCAGGCTCTGTCCCGCAAGTAGGTAACCAGGAGTGGGTTATGGAGTTTGGGCAGTATGATTTGAGGTATATCTGCTAACGACAAATTTAGCTTCGCTGTTAGAGTGTTAGTATTTGTTTGCTATTCTTAGTGCCTGACCACTTGCAATCAATAGTTGGGTCAGCCATGAAGTACTACACCAATATACTCCAAGAAGAAAAATTACGTAATTCATGAATAACATAGTTTGAATTTTTTTGAGGAACATAACCATGTGCAGGAAGTTCTCTGTGAACCCACCAAAGAACAGTTAGCACATAAGAAACCAACCTCTGGTAGGGGAAGGGAGGTCCTTGTGTTTCCAAATTCCTATAAACTTTAGGGTTAGAAGTATTCTTTAAAATGAACTCTTAGGTGGGGTTATAAGTTAGTTTTCATGGTTAGGAGGATCTCCATGAATTAATTTTAGATTAGGATTATAATTAGTAGAATTAAATTTAAAATTTGAAATAAATAATCAATTTTATTAAGATTATTATTACAAGGGGGTATTATGGTCTTCTTGGCTCACCGTCAGCCATACTTTGCAAAAAACTGATAGTTGGTTGAAGTGAGAAATATAAAGATTATGAAAGCAACTTGTAGAAACTGGAAAGTACTGGTATTTAGGTGCAGATTAGCTTATTACAAGGTTATATAACTGCCTTTTCAACATGTAATTAAATGATGATTTTCCTAACCCGCACAAATATCGTGAAAGCAAACATAGCTGATAGATGTGTTTCATATTTAATTTGATAGGGTCATGCCATCACCAATTGAGCTTGCTACGTCCAAAAAAACTGTGTTCCATGCGTGGGTGTGTCAATGTTGCAATTAGAACATGTTTTCTTTGAAGACGTACCATTTGCATAAGACCCCAGAGTGAAGTTAAGGAGTTCATATGGTCCATAAATATCTGAATCTGGAATCAACCATCCAGTGAACATGCTCCTGATCCTTTCAATCTCACTTACATTAAACAGGCTACTTCTATCAGGAAAGAACTTGAAGTTCATTTTCAGCCTCGGACCTTCTTCCCAGATAAATGAGTCAAAGGTCTAACTGAGAAAGAGCAATTTCAAGGCCGGAAGTTTAGTACTCAAAATCATGAGTATATGGCAGAAAATCTGAAAATCCTGGACTTTTTAACCGATATCCAACTCCAAGTGGCACAGCACAGAAACATGGTATAGTTGACATAGGGTTGTATTCATAGTCTAGTTCTGTAGGACATGGAGTGCAGCTAAAGCTAATGTTTTCCAGCACTCCTGATTTCTGAGTTATGATCCGAGACTGGCAGAACTGAACTATATGAAGTTGATTTGCATTTGCACATACAGGATTTCCATACAGCCTGAAGACAATGATAGATCAAATTAAATGAGAATTATGAGGGAAAAAACATGTAGTCATAGACCAAACAACGTCAGAAACCATATGACGATAGTTAATGTTCATACACCACATCATAATAAAAGTTCTGAGTAGTTAATATATTATGAATCCAGCTGGAGAGAAGATGGCCCTTAAACAGCAAAGAATCATGAGAAAGATTCAAAAATGTAGTAGTCAAGGCCGATCAGTTTAAGAACACATGGAATAAAGTTATCTGATGTACAAATTTGAAACTGCTTGTTGGTCATCTGATTCTCTCTTTTGTTTGTTTTTGTAATAGGATGTCTTTGTGTGAGCATATCATCGTGTATAGACTCAGAAATGATGCCTAAACATAGAATAATAGAGGAGATAAGTTTCAAAGTTTTCCTAGTAAGAGCAAGATGAGTTTAAGGGAATCGGCATTGGTTTTGGGCCCGTCCTATGAGTATCGGTATCCGCACTTTCGGATTGGAGTATCAGGTTTTTCGTTAGGAAAGCTACTAATGATAAAAAAAAAAATTAAGAAGCTAGAAAAATATTTGATATATTTAGGCATAATTTATATCATATGTTGTTTCTCATTCATTTTAAATGGAAAAATAAAATAGACATAATTTTAAATGGAATAATATTCTAATTGTTTATTTGCTTGCCTCTAGACATAGTGCAACCACAATAAATAGTTTTGAATTGAATAATATTAATATGGATGAATATTGTGAATCCATAGATATATAACTTCGACAAACTTCAACAAATAGTAATAGCTAGAATTCATCGATCTTATCGAGACATTGTTAATACAACTGAACCATTGTGTTCACTATTTTTTCATTCTCTCTCTTTTTAAGTTTTTTTTTTTCTACCTTAAACGGGAAATAGACCCCCAACGTCGGTATCAGTTGGTATTGATAGCGGTTGGTATCGGATCATGACATGCCAAAACCGATACGTATCAGCCATATCTTATCGCTATGGCCGATAGTGCAAACTGTGGTTTAGACCCAATAGTATGCATTTGAACAAATGCAAGATTATCAGTTGATCAAAATATTTATTACTAAATATGCACATGCATGCATTTATATGTAATCTTTACTATAGTCAAAGACGCATGCCAAAACTGAAAAGGATAAATCTCTTATACAAAATACAAAGGTTTTCGAATCCTAGGGCTAACTGTGCCAAGATAAAGAGTGGTTGGGATTTAATCTTGGTGAATCAACGGTTGTGGATGAGCATTATAGAGAGTTGGGTTTTATGGGGATTCCAAAGAGTGGGGTTTGCACTCATAATGGTGTGGATGAGCATTATTGAGAGTGGGATTTTATGGGGAATCCAAAGAGTGGGGTTTGCACTCATAATGGTTGTGGATGAGCATTATTGAGAGTGGGAATTTTATGGGAAATCCAAAGAAAATTCACATCAAGCAGTGGTTGGGATTTAATATTTTGATGGGGGCCTCATAATTATTATTGTTCGTTTAAAATTGGGGGTCCAAGATTTTGAGGGGGAATACCTTAAATGAACCGTGCCCGATGGGCACGGGTTATGACTAGTACATATTTAAAACGAAACATACTAACGAACACATGACACATGAGCAAGGACATTAAATGGTGATTGAATAGAAAATGCATGGTAACATTTCCATAATGCACGTCCAATATATATGAAGGAAAAAGCATACAAGAGAGTGACATTTGCAGGAGGTTGAAGATCATCCGATATATTCGTGAGCAAGTTATTATGGAAATCCCTGCAAAAATCACATAATACTTATTTAGTCAGCTCTAGTGATTGTTAGTAAATAATCTAGACTAGCTCCTAGTTTACCTATTCTTTAGGAAGTTTCCTAGTCCTTGGGACATTTGTGTGGCCAGGAGGATTTTTCTCCTTTGCTTTATTGTTGTCCACATCTTTTAATCTTTGTATAGCCTATATAAAGGCACAAACCTATGTTGAATCAATAACAACACAAGCTTCCTCTTCTTATTCCATTATCATTGCCTTCTCAATAGAGTGTTTGCACCTTGTTAGCCTTCTCCAGGTTACAACCAACAGTGATCAACTTATGGAAGTTGCCTTCTTTCTGGAGATCTTACACAGTGAGACTTCTATTTCCCTTGAAAATCATATTCTTCCATATGGAGGATGGAACAGAACCACTCAGATTATTGTTATCAAGCGACCTGCAAATAAAAATGGATCCTCATAATCATGCAAAAAATATTGCGGAGTTTAACTTTGTAAAACTTCAGCTATAGGTGTGCATGAATTAACTTGATCTTAACAAAGTTCAACATGTGCACATATGCTGATTACCTGACAACATTCCAATATACCTAAGGATTCAGGATAGAATGAGAAATCAGACTCAAGAAGAAGGGGATAAGGAGTTCATAGACATTCTTAGGGACTCATGAAAAAGGACTAAACTCACTGAAGAGACAGCAACATTGCAATACTCCTGGTGAACAAGATCCGATGGCCCCGGAAACTAGAAAGCTGGGACAAAAGTGTCGTGGTATATATTTCTTATATGGAAAAGGGAGCAACAAACCAAGGTTCACAGTATTAGAATCAGTTTCCAACTTTCTTGTGAGTATAGGTATCGGTTCTTTCATTAGCTTCGCGGTTTCAAATTGCAGTTTCGGAGTTCTCCTTTTTGGAGTCAAAATATATATTATTACTAAAAACTAGAAAATATTTGATATATTCAGGTATAACTCTTATGTATTATTTGTTAGTTCTTGGTAGTGGAATAATATTAAGATTGGTGAATGTTGTGAATATATAATATACAACTTCAACAAATGAATTAACTGTCAATCATGAATCTTATTGACATGATATAACATGTAGATCTCCGACATGTCGAATTGTGTTGACATGTTTTCCCAGTATTTGTCTCTTTCTTGTAATTTTTCTTTGCGGAACTGACCGGGAAAGAGAGTCCCAACTGTCAATCAGAAACGGTCGAATAGTGACTAGTATCCTGATGTTTTCCTCCCAGTATCCTCCCTAGTAAAAAGAGAGATCATGAATTTATTCAAGTACAAGAGTGCCACCGAAGTCGACCTATGCTTGGGTTCTTCTAATACCAACAAAATAGATCAGGAGCACAGCAAACTAAAGACATCAACATCTAGTCAATGGCCTCAGAAAATTATTACCAAGGTCCTGGAAAATAGACCCCAGAATGAATTGGTCAACTTGTAGCTATACGGGACTACCATATAGGTTTCCTAGCTTAATAAAGTCTCTATGGAAGAAGAGAGAACACAAAATGCTTGCATAGTTAACAAAAGGAGCTGCATCACATGGGTTTCAAACGCATGCTACTAGTTTTCTCTTACAACAGTGGCTTTAATGCACCATATATTTTCTGAAGCTGACAAGTGCTTCTCCACCTTTATATGATAAAAGGATGAAGAAGACCAAGGGAAGGTTTCTGGTATGATCAGGTCAACGACAATTCGATAGGCTTAGATTTGTGGAGGAAAATGGTTCAGAAAAAGGAGGAAGCACTTATGTTTTCTCCTATATTGAGAGAGAGTTTAATCAAGTTGAGGCGGTCAGAGTAGAAAAATACGAAGATCTTTAATCTTCTATGTTTTAAGAGGAAAACTACGACCACCATATCAAAGCCTTCGCAATGAGGATGCAGAAGCCTTCACTTTGGTGTTTTCTCGAGAGAATATGGATTCTACATGTGTAAATCTAGACATCGGTTGCATGGAGAGGATCCTGGATGGAGAGTCGATCATGGCTCATAACACTTCTTCCTTGGACCACTTAAGCGCCGCCTAAGGCCCTAGGGCTAGGCCCCCTCCTAGTCACCTAGCAACCACTTATTCCTTCGAGCACGGTGCTAAAACAAGGAAATTGCATTCCAATTATTTACAAGGTGGAGCTAGGTTGTCTACTTGAGATATGTATAATGTATTGATTTGCTTGTGTATTGTGTTGTATATCGCTTATCGCCTTATCGTATTGTGTATTGTATGATACACTAACTCCAGAAATCCAGATCTATAATTTTAAATCCATATAAGAACATGATTTAATATAATTTTCTTACTGTTTCATCTTTACACTTCTATCTAGTTCAAAAATCCAGTTCGTAAGTGTACATTTAGGACTAGTAAAAAAAGGTATTACCTATCAACCTATATGTATCAGATCAATCAATACTTAAGGAAATGATAGTGTATAGTATCGTATCACAATACGTATCGTGTATCGTAAGATACTCACAACAAGCGTGGAGAAAAGAATGGAAAGTTGTAAAAACAAATTGTTAGTTATAGGTGAAATTACACTAATAAACTCAGTCCTTCCTATAATTCTAAGAAAGTTTGCAAAAATGGACATGTGGCCTACACGTTGACCACTTTTACAGCTAGGAGAGCGTGAACCTTTTTCCAAATGAAAGCAAGGCGACCAATTATAATAGGGACACCTAAATGGATTGTGAAAATAGGTGAAGAAAGAAGAACCTGAGGAAAGGAGCCAGCAAAAAAATGTATAGGGTATAACTTGGTCAATGGGGAATAAGTCCATAAAAGAAAGCATTGAGTGAATTTAGGGTCATTAACATAGAGGAAATGAATCTTGTACCTCCTAATAAGTACGTAGTGGTGAAAGGGGTGGAACAAGGGAGATCCAAAAGTGACCAAACATTATAGAAAACATACAGAAGGAAGCAAAGGGTGTGAAAGAACTTAGAAAGGAATTCTCACACTACCAAAATATGTCGATTTAGAGACGGCCATATCCGTCGTCCGACCGTCGGCAATCTGTATTAGCGACCGATCCCTGACGGATCTTGGCCAAAATAATCTGTCGGCAATCAGCTCGTCGCTAATAATGGTCCGTCGCTAATTAGTCGTCAAGCGATGGAAAAGCGACGGCCTTTCGACTTCACAATACGGAGCATTAGCGACGACGTTCCGACGGGCTTTCGTCCATTTCAAGTATTAAATAATGAACTGTGTAGACACTAGCGACGTAATCGTCCGTCGGTAAACCGTCGTAATAGCGTATCAGAGTGTATCTTGCCGTCGCTAGTCCGTCGACCCCCGTCGCTAACAAAGGACGGATTAGCGACGGAATACTGACGGATTATCCGTCAACCATGTTCTGGAAATGCTTGGCCTTTCCAGAACCATGGCGACGGATGAGTCGTCGCTATTCCGTCTAACAAAGGACGGAATTAGCGACGGAAGTCTGACGGATTATCCGTCAATCATGTTCTGGAAATACTTGGCCTTTCCAGAACCATGGCGACGGATGAGTCGTCGCTATTCCGTCTAACAAAGGACGGATTAGCGACGGAAGTCTGACGGATTATCCGTCAATCATGTTCTGGAAATACTTGGCCTTTCCAGAACCATGGCGACGGATGAGTCGTCGTTATTCCGTCGAATTATATACCACCAGAACTTTAGCGACGGAAATTCCGTCGAGTACCCGTCGCTACTTGGAAACTTTTTGAAATCTCCAGTTAGCGATGGATATTCCGTTGAACAGTAGTCGAAAACTGGAAATATCTGTCGCTAACCGGTCACTAGTCCATCGCTAAATGAGATTTATTTGAAAAAAATTGTAGCACTTTTCCTGTTCGCAAAAATATGCATAAACCAAACCAATATATAATGCACACCAATTATCCAATAATCACATAGACCAAATATATAATGCACACCAATTATCCAACAATCACATAGACCAAATATATAATGCACACCAATTATCCAAGAATCACATAGACCAAATATGCACATACAAATTTAATGCACACCAATTATCCAAGAATCACATAGACCAAATATGTATATACGAATTCAATTATCCTGAAGAGTAACGTAATATCCGTCGTTATAATCCGATCATAGCACAAATATTCCAAAATTTTCACAAATATTTCAAAATTCCTACAAATATTCTAAAATTCCAAAACACATAGGAAAATCGACTTTGGCCTCAGCAAAGACCGCAAGTCAGACGATGAATCCTCACATCCAGGGATAATAGTTGCGTTGAGGCATGTACCACATAGACCAAATAGTTGCGTTGAGGCATGTACCAACCGATACGACCCATACCAAAATGATAGATCGATACTAATCCGATACGGTCAATACTTATAAGTACCTACGGTCCAGGAGGTTGATCCGCTAGTACATCCATGTACGATCAACGAAGTAACGATCTATTTCAATTTGGATGTGAAAATCTGTATCATAAGACAAATTAAACATAATCAGTTCTATTTCACATGCTTAATTGCCAAGTATGGGAACGAATGGCTCAGAACACAACCCAAAATTCATTCTAGCATACATTAGTGTGAATCATCTATGTTCTGAACATATGGTGTAGTATATATCTTATCGTATCTAGTATCTGAAGAATGTAACAGAATCAAGATGAACTCACATAATGTAATACTAAGACATCATCTACTACTATATAAGATATAGTGATAGGTTGTCGTATCATCATTGCCGAGGGATAAGGGTCGGAGGCCAAATATCGCTCGAATGAGCCAAAGGCATGCAGCTAATTACTCCGTTCTGATCAAGCATCTTCCTTCTCCTCCACTATGGCTCTGGACCCATCTGCTCATCCCTACTTTCCTTCTTCTTATTTGACTCTCTCAGCCACATATGATATCCACCTCAAGTGTAGAGTTGGGAAAGAAGAAGTGGGCAGGAAGAGGAGGGGGAAGCAGCACAGCCGGCGGCATGACCCGGAGGAAGTACATGGGTTTTCTTCAACATCCGTAGGAGAACTATAAGGATATATCTTTTCACAACATATCACCTTGTCAAAGACACTTAATGTGACAACCATGTTACCGCGGTGTCGGAAAACTAACATATCATAATTTTCTAAGCCGTGTGTTTTGACATAATCCTCCAAACTCTTTTCTGCTATGTAGTAATGCAAGATCACTACATAGGAGGAAAGAGTTGGGTGGATTATATATGTCGAAACACACGGCTAAAATACATATGACATGTTAGTCTTCCGATACCGCGGTAACATGATATTCACATTAAGGGTCTTTGACAAGGTGACATGTTGTGAAAAAATATATCCTTATAGTTATCCAACGGATATTGAAGAAAATATCTGTACTTCCTCCGGGTCATGCCGCCGGCTGTGTTGCTTCCCCCTCCTCTTCCTGCCCACTTCTTCTCCCCCGACTCTACACTTGAGGTGGATATCATATGTGGCTGAGAGAGTCAAATAAGAAGAAGGGAAGTAGGGATGAGCAGATGGGTCCAGAGCCATGGTGGAGAAGAGGAGAAGGAAGATACTTGATGGGAACGGATGACTCAGAACACAACCCAAAATTCATTCTAGTATACATTAGTGTGAATCATCTATGTTCTGTACATATGGTGTAGTATATGTTCTTATCGTATCTAGTATCTGAAGGATATAACAGAATCAAGATGAACTCACATAATGTAATACTAAAACATCATCTACTACTATATAAGATATAGTGATAGGTTGTCATATCATCGTTGCCGAGGGATGAGGGTCGGAGGACAGTCAACTTTATCTACGGCGAAATAGTTTCTGCCTCGCCAGTCGAATGGCTGCAGGGACTATGTTCTGATCATCATGTCGTATCGTAGATTAATGCAAATAGAGCTGAAAATATCCGTCGCTAACCGGTCACTAGTCCGTCGCTAACTGAGTTTTTTTTGAAAAAAATTGCAGCACTTTTCCTGTTTACAAAAATATGCATAAACCAAACCAATATATAATGCACACCAATTATCCAACAAACACATAGACCAAATATATAATGCACACCAACTATCCAAGAATCACATAGACCAAATATGCACATACGAATTTAATGCACACCAGTTATCCAAATATTCCAAAATTCCCACAAATATTCCAAATTTTCTTAATTGCAATACTTTCAGGAGGAGGAGGAGTTCGATTGCCCGGATGGCTCAGATAAAATAGCAAAAATTTAATTTATCTCCAAGTGTGAGAACGGATGGCTCAGAACACAATCCCAAAATTCATTCTAGCATACATTAGTGTGAATCATCTATGTTCTGTACATATGGTGTAGTATATGTTCTTATGGTATCTAGTATCTGAAGGATATAACAGAATCAAGATGAACTCACATAATATAATACTAAAACATCATCTACTACTATATAAGATATACTGATAGGTTGTCGTTTCATCATTGCCGAGGGATGAGGGTCGGAGGACAGTCAACTTTATCTACAGTGACAGTTTCTGCCTCGCTAGTCGAATGGCTGCAGGGACTATGTCCTGATCACCATGTCGTACCGTAGATTAATGCAAATGGAGCTGGAGCCAAAATACAGAAACCAAAATACAAAATACAAAATCCAATCCCTGGGTTCTCCGAAAATACAAAATACAGTTCTAATTCATATGTATTTTAAGTGTGAGAACGGATGGCTCAGAACACAACCCAACCGGAGAGGATACTCTGAGAGATCTGTAACACCCAGTTTTCTGAAATTGGAGGTATTTTTGAAAAAATATTATTTTTATTATTTATTAATGGTATTATAGTCATGATATGATTTTTGGTGATTTTTAGTTAGTTAAAACCATTTTCTAAGTCATGACTTATGACTTTGTGACTTACTATTATAACCCTAGTGTAAACCCTAGAGATTTCATAACCTAGAGACTAACCATGATCATGTGAGCCTAGCCATAGGTTTAGAACATCAAATTAGGGCTTTTTAGCCTAAAGGGTATTTTGGTAATTTTCTAGGATTTATTTGGAATTATTTGGATTTATGTGTTTTTATTATTATTTAATTATTGATTAGTGTCATGTTAGTCCCTAACCTAGTTTAGCACTAATCTAGAGGTTAGCTACTAACCTAGAAGCTTTAGGATGGATAATTAGTCATGGGTTAAAGTGGTATAAATATCTTAGGATGCCTTTATGGATATTTTGTTTGAATTACTCAAATATCAAGACTTTTACACCAAAGTCTTTGCCTTAACCTAGAAGGAAAGCCAAGGAACACCCCCCTTGCCATGGCCGGCCAAGACACCCCCTAGCAGCCACACATCCTATATAATCCCATCAAATCATTCATGAACATTTTTACATGAATTTTAATCCTAAAAAAATCCCATTCCTTCAAACCTACACAACTTGATCATTTTTTATCCAAATCACCTCTAGTTTCTTGCATTGGACTCCCCTACACTAGAGGATACTAGTTAGGGCCGCTATCAAGGATTTGTGGAGCTTTGGGCATCACCAAGAGAAGAGGACACCCCCCTTTTCCTGTCCAGCCCATTCTCTCTCTCTCACTGTTTTCTCCTTCACTCTCTCTAATTCTCTCTTTCACTCTCTCACATCTCTCTCTCTATTTCCCTCTATATATATGTTATATATATATATATATATATATATGTTATATTATATATATAACATATATATAATATATATGTTATATATATATTATATATATGTTATATTATAGACAACTATATACATTGGTGTATATATAGTTGAGGGTATATATATATATGGGGCTTAATTGCACTTGCTACCCTCAACTATTACCATTTTTCAACTTTGTACCCTAAACTATTTTTTGTAACAATTTGATACCCAGATATTATTTGGACTAAAATGCCCCTACCCCTACCCCTAACCCTCCCCCCCTGCACGCTCCGGCCGCCCCCCCTGCTCACTCCGGCCGCCCCCCCTGCTAGCTCCGCCCCCCCCCCGCCCCCACCCCCCCCTGCTCGCTCCGGCCGCCCGCCCGCCCCCGCCTCTCCCTAGGCCGCGGCAGCACGGGAGGAGGGGGGCTGGGGAGGGAGGGCGGGGCGGGAGGCGGGGCAGGGGGTGGCCGAAGCTAGCAGAGGGGGGGGGGTGGGGGCGGGGGGAGGGGGGGGGGGCGGAGCTAGCAGGGGGGGGCGGCCGGAGTGAGCAGGGGGGGTGGCCGGAGTGGGGAAGGGGGTGGAGGGAAGGAAGAGGGAAGGGCATTTTCGGAATATTGAAAAATTAGGTATCAAGTTGAAAAAAAATAATAGTTGAGGTACCAATTTGTTACGAAAAAAGTTTATGGTATCAAGTTGAAAAAAGCGGAATAGTTGAGGGTAGCAAAGTGCAATTAAGCCTATATAGGGGCTATATATATGAAAATGTATATATATGTATATATGTTAGCTATTTATATATATGTATATATATATATATGTTATATATAGTGAGTATATGTATAGTATTTTATATATTTGGTTATATGGTATACATAGTGGGGTATATATATTGTATATATATTGTAGATATGTATATATATAAATGACCTTCTAGATATAGGTTTATATAGAAACCTATGACACATAGCCTATAGGCCTAAGTAGTATATTGTATATATATATATATATATATATATATATATATATATATATATATATATATATATATATATATATATATATATATATATATATATATATATATGTAAGTCATATATATATATATATTGTATAAGGTAGATACCTATATGGTATTAGCCTATGGAACCTAGTTACTAGCCTATGGTCTATGGTTAGTGAGTTTGGAGTTGACCGATAGGCTTAGTAGACCTAGGTTGACTAGCAAGTTGACCCTTGTTGACCATGGTTGACTAAAGTCAACTATTGGTCAAACCATGACCTAATTGACCTAAAAATGACTAGTTTAACTAGTCTGACCATGTTTGACCCAATTACCTTACTGACTAGTCTTTGTTTGACCAAAATCTTAGTTGGTCTAAGTTTGACCTAGACTTGATCCAGATTGATCATGTTGACTAGTATTTGACTTGTTTGACCTTGTTTGACTTTATTTGACTAGTTTGATTAGAATGTTGACCAAGAGTTGACTTTTGACCAGATTGACCTAGAATCATGTAGTATGCATTGTATACTTTATTTTTACCATTGTGGATACATTGTGACTTGTATTGCTCTGATTAGGAGCCATACACCTCTCCTCAGACAGTATATCCTCTTCAGACATTCAGTTATCAGGCGAGTACATTCTCTGACCGTTTTATATTTGCCAGGATTTATATTCTTGCTCTAGATTACTTTACTTGATGCTGACACGATTGTTATCACGGATTGGTACTATATGGATCTTTTTATGAGATGTTATCCCCCTCGGAGCATCAGATACAACATGTTTGTGCTTTTCACGAATATCATGTATCTCTATGCTTTCATAGATTCACGAATCGCTTGTGACTCATGTACTCTCATATTCACAGAGCCTCTCATGAATCTCCCATTTATGGGCTTATCATGAATCTTAACATAACCTGAATGGATCCTTGTGTATTGATTGGGGATGGGGGAGTGGAAATAGTCATATGGATATTACCCCAGTAGCTATAGTCATGAATTACTCTTAGCTGTAGCCATGAATCTCCTATGCCATTTCACATGTCTATATTTTACTCTGACTCACTAGACACTGCTAGTTCTCTATTATAGTAGATATTTCATTATAGTTATCTCTTTTGCTACATGTATCTCCCTTCAGCGTTTCTTAGTATTTTACTCTATTGCATGCTTTATATTTCCTATCATACTATGCACTGCGTGAGATGTATTGTGCTCGTTCCTGTCCTGACTGGACCTGTTGAAAATATTACAGAGGATGAGGATGAGGCCCTGGTGTCTACCTATTATGGAGCAGGACTAGATGATACTTATGTTGTGGACCCTCAGCAGAATCCACCTGCAGCTGAGGATGTTGTCCCCAGTAGTCTAGGCTAGTTTAGCTAGACAATCTTTTCTGTATTATCATTTTGCCTCACATCTGAGTTGTATTTTGAGATATTGAGATATATAGACTCTTAGACTTATTGTATTATGAGTTGACATTCTGATGTTATGTTATCCTAGACACTTGGACTTATTTCATCTATTGTACTGTTCTCTTGAGTTACCATCTGTCTATCTATCTATCTGTCATTCTTCTACCTAGATGTGATTGAGATTGTATTCTGTTTGTCACCTCCATTCGGCGAGTATAAACTGTACAGGTACTTTATATTGTTAGATGATTGACCTAGGACAGCGTTCTACCGCCGACACTGCGGCGTAGGCTGGACGTACCCACTTCTCGTGCCCTTACTCTAGGGTGAGGGTCATGACACGTTTTTAGTGGTGGCCCATGCAGGTCACGTTTATGTAGTGGTATTCGAACTAGAGTATCACTACAGCCTGTGATAGGATTTAAGGAATAGGCTTAGAGGGAGTGGATACTCAATCACAATTAGGAAAAATTTCCATGGATTTGAATCTACTGACTTTTGTTCAAATCTGTATAATCTATTTCATATTGTCCTTTGATACTATCATCCTTGTACCGTTATTGACTTCCTTATTGATCTGTCTTCAGGATGGTGGAGACACGATCGCAGCGTCTCAGTCCAGGTGACACCACTGAGAGGTCTGCCACCTCTCGTCCAGCTCACCAGGACCCGGGGACCACAGTTCCCCTTACTCCAGCTCATGAGAGAGCTTTTGCCCCATTTGGGGGTGCACCTCTATCTATTCAGGGGACCATTCCAGCTACCCCAGACATGCCTCCCCCGCAGTTTCGTCAGCCATAGTTTCAGCAGCATCAGCAGCAAGTTCCAGCCGCCGATGCCATCTGGATTAGTGGATGCTGCACAGATATTTTCATACTTCCAACATTTCCTAGAGACGCAGCAGGCGCAGCAGCAGCGTCATACGACGGAGTTTACCAGGGGCATAGATGAGGTCCATCAGCTGGCTAGAGCGACGGTGGAGAGGTTGGCTGTCCAGCCACAGGGAGGATTGGGACAGCCGCGACAGCAGAGGATTCCGGGCATTCAGGACTTCAAGAAGATGAACCCCAGGGACTTCTTGGGGACAGAGGGGATTCTTTATGCTGATGACTGGATTGAGCACATTGAGGAGATTTTTCCGACTGGCGGAGATACCAGCTGGACTACAGATAGAGGCAGCAGCCAGCCAGATGCGGGATCTTGCCCGTACCTGGTATCAGACGGACCCGAGAGTAGGCACTCCAGGACAAACATGGGAAGCTTTCAAGGAGCTCTTCAAGGGAAGTTTTTCCTGGATCAGGCAGTCGGTGCCTTGGAGACCCAGTTCGAGAACCTGTTTCAGGAAAACCAGACTGTAGAGGAGTATTCCGGTGAGTTTTGCCGGTTGAGAAGATTTGTAGAGGGCCTTAGCGAGACAGCGAAGGCGAGGAGGTTCAGGAAGGGCTTGGTCAAGGAAGTCAAGTCCTTGACCAAGAGTGACAAGAATGCCACTTTTGAGGAGATTCTGGCAGGAGAGATGGCAGCTGAGGATGATCTTGAGCTGAAGCTCAAGAGGGGCCGTGATACACAGGGAGCAGGCAGCAGTGGAGGTCAGGCCAAGAGGCCTCACTATCAGCATCAGTAGAGGCAGCCACAGCAGTATCAGCAGCCGAGGCAGCTACAGCAGGCCCCGAGACAGCAGACTACCAGTTGTCCCTACTGTAAGAAACCGGGACATGGATGGGGAGAGTGCAGGAAGAGGTTGGGCTGGTGCCTACTATGTGGGGCAGCGGACCACCAGCTGAGGGAGTGTTCCCAGTACACAGGCAGAGTAGCACAGGAAGCAGCACCAGGAGCAGGAGCCAAGGCTCCGGTAGGACAGCAGCAGAGAGGACCGTTACAGCCACAGCAGCAGAGATTTTTACAGTTTCAGCAGCAGGCTGGAAGAGGTCAGCAGGGGCGAGCCTACGCCATGACAGTTGAGGATGCTCAGGCAGTTGGCGATGTGCTTGCAGGTTCTGTTCTTTTAAATTCTATTCCCACCTTGCTTCATTATATCTATCTTAAAATCCTAATTCCATCTGCTCCTACCTGTTCTTTATTAGTGATCAGTTTTGACCTGGTAGTTCTTTTGATTTGTCGATTGTTGTTTGTTTCTTCATCTCTTACTTAGGAGTAGGAGTAGGAGTAGCTTTAGCTATTAATATAATTCTGACTAAACTCTTTTGTCAAGAATTTTCCTCTAAATAATTAATGTATATGCTATACCTTTTTGATAGAGTAGCACTGACCATAAAATGGTAACCCTTTTAGTCCTGTGATTTATTGTTTCCTTATCTTCCTAGTCTATACCTATGACCAGGACTGTCCCACCTAACCTGTCTTTTATACTACTATTTCATCATGATTTTTGGTTCAATTTAGGCCATAGACCTTTCCCACTCTAAATTATGATCATCGTAGGCACATTACCATGACTTTTAAATTAGGAGCACAAGACTAGTTATTTTCTCAAAACTAATTTCACATACATGACCTAGACATGACACTCTACACCCATGACCTTAGTGTCCCACTCAGGCATACCATTGTGTGCTTCATTTGCTTAGTACAATTTTCCTGACCCGAGACTCCATCCTGATTTACCCCATGGAGTTACTTTTGATTTCGATTTGGATTAAGGACACCTTATGACCTAAAACTGCCAGCCAATTTTTGGATATGACCCAATATAGGTCTACTATCCATATTTTGCTTGTTGACCTTGCATGTTGCTAGGTAGTGGCTTTCGTCCCTGATTGTTGGAGGTTTGACCTAGGAGGAGTACGACCATCTAAATTTCGAGGACGAAATTATTTTAAGGTGGGTAGACTTGTAACACCCAGTTTTCTGAAATTGGGATATTTTTGAAAAATTATTATTTTTATTATTTATTAATGGTATTATAGTCATGATATGATTTTTGGTGATTTTTAGTTAGTTAAAACCATTTTTCTAAGTCATGACTTATGACTTTGTGACTTACTATTATAACCCTAGTGTAAACCCTAGAGATTTCATAACCTAGAGACTAACCATGATCATGTGAGCCTAGCCATAGGTTTAGAACATCAAATTAGGGCTTTTTTAGCCTAAAGGGTATTTTGGTAATTTTCTAGGATTATTTGAAATTATTTAGATTTATGTGTTTTTATTATTATTTAATTATTGATTAGTGTCATGTTAGTCCCTAACCTAGTTTAGCACTAATCTAGAGGTTAGCTACTAACCTAGAAGCTTTAGGATGGATAATTAGTCATGGGTTAAAGTGGTATAAATATCTTAGGATGCCTTTATGGATATTTTGCTTGAATTACTCAAAATATCAAGACTTTTACACCAAAGTCTTTGCCTTAACCTAGAAGGAAAGCCAAGGAACACCCCCCTTGCCATGGCCGGCCAAGACACCCCCTAGCAGCCACACATCCTATATAATCCCATCAAATCATTCATGAACATTTTTACATGAATTTTAATCCTAGAAAAATCCCATTCCTTCAAACCTACACAACTTGATCATTTTTGATCCAAATCACCTCTAGTTTCTTGCATTGGACTCCCCTACACTAGAGGATACTAGTTAGGGCCTGCTATCAAGGATTTGTGGAGCTTTGGGCATCACCAAGAGAAGAGGACACCCCCCTTTTCCTGTCCAGCCCATTCTCTCTCTCTCACTGTTTTCTCCTTCACTCTCTCTAATTCTCTCTTTCACTCTCTCACATCTCTCTCTCTATTTCCCTCTATATAATATATATATAATAATATTATATATATTATATATAGATATATATATATATATATATATATATATATATATATATTATATATAATATATATATATATATATATATATGTTATATATACAACTATATACATTGGTGTATATATAGTTGGGTATATATATGGGTTATAATTATAATATATATATATCTATATATTATATATATATATAATATATAGATATATATATATATATATATATATATGAAATGTAATATATATATGTTAGCTATTTATATATATGTATATATATATGTTATATAGTGAGTATATGTATAGTATTTTATATATTTGGTTATATGGTATACATAGGGGTATATATATGTATATATATTGTAGATATGTATATATATAATGACCTTCTAGATATAGGTTTATATAGAAACCTATGACACATAGCCTATAGGCCTAAGTAGTATATTGTATATATATATATGTAAGTATATAATATATTATATTATTATAATATTATATATATATTATATATATATATATATAATATATATAAAATATATTGTATAAGGTAGATACCTATATGGTATTAGCCTATGGAACCTAGTTACTAGCCTATGGTCTATGGTTAGTGAGTTTGGAGTTGACCAATAGGCTTAGTAGACCTAGGTTGACCAGCAAGTTGACCCTTGTTGACCATGGTTGACTAAAGTCAACTATTGGTCAAACCATGACCTAATTGACCTAAAAATGACTAGTTTAACTAGTCTGACCATGTTTGACCCAATTACCTTACTGACTAGTCTTTGTTTGACCAAAACCTTAGTTGGTCTAAGTTTGACCTAGACTTGACCCAGATTGATCATGTTGACTAGTATTTGACTTGTTTGACCTTGTTTGACTTTATTTGACTAGTTTGATTAGAATGTTGACCAAGAGTTGACTTTTGACCAGATTGACCTAGAATCATGTAGTATGCATTGTATACTTTATTTTTACCATTGTGGATACATTGTGACTTGTATTGCTCTGATTAGGAGCCATACACCTCTCCTCAGACATATTCCTCTTCAGACATTCAGTTATCAGGCGAGTACATTCTCTAACCGTTTCATATTTGCCAGGATTTATATTCTTGCTCTAGATTACTTTACTTGATGCTGACACGATTGTTATCACGAATTGGTACTATATGATCTTTTCATGAGATGTTATCCCCCTCGGAAGCATCAGATATAGCATGTTTGTGCTTTTCACGAATCATCATGTATCTCTATGCTTTCATAGATTCACGAATCGCTTGTGACTCATGTACTCTCATATTCACAGAGCCTCTCATGAATCTTCCATTTATGGGCTTATCACGAATCTTAACATAACCTGAATGGATCCTTGTGTATTGATTGGGGATGGGGGAGTAGAAATAGTCATGTGGATATTACCCCAGTAGCTATAGTCATGAATCACTCTTAGCTGTAGCCATGAATCTCCTATGCCATTTCACATGTCTATATTTTACTCTGACTCACTAGACACTGCTAGTTCTCTATTATAGTAGATATTTCATTACAGTTATCTCTTTTGCTACATGTATCTTCCTTCAACGTTTCCTGTATTTTACTCTATTGCATGCTTTATATTTCCTATCATACTATGCACTGCGTGAGATGTATTGTGCTCGTTCCTGTCCTGACTGGACCTGTTGAAATATTACAGAGGATGAGGATGAGGTCCTGGTGTCTACCTATTATGGAGCAGGACTAGATGATACTTATGTTGTGGACCCTCAGCAGGATCCACCTGCAGCTGAGGATGTTGCCCCAGTAGTCTAGGCTAGTTTAGCTAGACAGTCTTTTCTGTATTATCATTTTGCCTCACATCTGAGTTGTATTTTGAGATGTTGAGATATATAGACTCTTAGACTTATTGTATTATGAGTTGACATTCTGATGTTATGTTATCCTAGACACTTGGACTTATTTTATCTATTGTACTGTTCTCTTGAGTTACCATCTGTCTATCTATCTATCTGTCATTCTTCTACCTAGATGTGATTGAGATTGTATTCTGTTTGTCACCTCCATTCGGAGAGTATAAACTGTACAGGTACTTTATATTGTTAGATGATTGACCTAGGACAGCGTTCTACCGCCGACACTGCGCGTAGGCTGGACGTACCCACTTCTCGTGTCCTTACTCTAGGGTGCGGGTCGTGACAAGATCCATCTGAGTAAGACGTATATTCTGAGAGATCACCTTTACAAGAATGATATATAGTAGTGGGATTGAGTGTTGGAAGAGATATTATCAGAGTACGTCCTACTCAGATGGGTCTCTCACCGTTACTATTTTTTTCTGACAGCATGGTGGATGTGCTCCGTCAACGGATTCGTGATCCGAGCCAAAACTTTGCTCCAGAGCTCAAGTGGATATCCTTCGTGTAGAGCTCGAGTGAGAGGTTCCTGACAGCATGGTGGTATCCTTTGTCAAAGTATCCATGCTCGTCCCACATTGGTTGTGAATTTGGGAGGAATGCGAAAAGTTCTCCGTCGTTTCAATTTAAGTCTGGAACGTATATTTAGCGACGGATTTTATCCGTCGCCTGTTAGTCGTCTCTTTTTGATGCTTGCCGACTGAATATCCGTCGCTACGTAGTCGAAGAATTGTCCCGCCAATTCTTTCCACAATTCTCGCCAAATAATCGACTGCATAGCGGCGGCTTGGTATCCGTCGCTATATCTCCGACGCCCTAGTGACGGATCATCGACCTTTTCTCCCCCTAAAAATAAAATAAAAAATGTAAAGGCTTGTCGTCGGTACTCCGTCGGCTAGCTGACACAAAGCCGTCGCTATCTCCGACGGACATTGTCCGTCGCTAATTTTCCGTCGCTAATTTACTGTATTTTGGTAGTGCCATAGGAAGTCCGAATTCTGGCAAGGGGTCGCCAGAAAACCGATCATGTCCCTCAGAGGAGCTATATTCACTATCGGTAGTGTCATGAGGCACAACAACACTTAGCCAACCTGTACAAGGAAGTATGAACGATAATGCAGCTGAGCAGGCAACTGGAGACCAAGTTTTAGAAGGATGCTTTCCTTGTGCATTACATTACTAGCAAACTGTGGGGTGAAGCACTTTCAGTAGATTCGATGGAAATGAGAGTGAGTCCAGAGTTCTTGGCTAAATCATGTACAAATGTGCATTAAATCTTAGAATGAATCCTCTTAGGAAGGGAGCGCTTTACAATTCATAACTGGAGAAAACAAATGACAGTTAGGAACCTATAATTGCTCCTTGGTTGCATGAGCTTAAACTGCATAACCAAAAGGTAAGTCTACCTACCCTCCAACTGGTGTCCACCATCATAGAGGGTTGACATTAGCCAGGCATAAAATATTTGTCAATTCTTTTATGGAGCTTTTTGTGCTCTACAGACGACCCCATTCTGATGGGAGAAGGCTTAGACGACGACTTATAAACCTGTAATTATCAATAGGAAAAAGATATAAGTATACTTACAATCGCTGGAGGTTTGAAAGACCGGAAAAATTTAAAGGAATGGATCCGTTAAGATGATTGTCTGACAGGTCACTGCAATATGTTTCAGAAAGTAAGTCTAAGAAGTGGCTTAAAAAAGTACATATAATACACTTTGACAAGTTTCTAGAGTCTAGATAATGAATAAATACTGGCACGTTTAAATTACTCTTAGTCTAGAGGTCAGGAACTAATACATACATTGTCGTAATATTGTTGGATAGCTTATTAGAAGGTATGGATCCTGTCAACTGGTTGTGGCTCAGATCTCTGCAACATCATAATTGCCAATCTCTTAGCTTCCATCATGAATAGTCCACAATAAAAGAAAGAATAATAGTAACAAATTATTATCTCAAATAATGACAATTTGAATGCACGTCCATCTTTATCTCTTTCACAGCGTGGCACCAAACACATTTTGCACTTACAGGTACCCAAGGTTAGGTATTCCACTCAGGTCAGGAAAATTCCCTTGTAAGCCGCAATTTCGAAGACTCCTGTCAAGGATATGAAAAAGCTAATGTTAATTTTAATACATTCATTTACCAGTGCTCACAGTTACGTACAAGTTAATTTGTGAAAGGAAGACTAGAGAGCATAAGTCAGAAAGTGAAAATCGCTGCTATAGTATTAAAGTGAATAATCATAGGAGGCATATGACTCAAAATGATTTTTAATTAATTTAATATAGCATCAGATTGATCATTGGAGATCCAATACATGATGAGCGAACCATCAATATAAGCATGTCCATCCCATAACAATGACTGCGTGGCTTCTATTAAGGCTATGACTCTGAAAATTCAATTGAGATGCTGCTAACATGTCTAACAGAGAACAATGGGTGCACCAGTCACAAGGAATGACGTGATAGTTTAAGGTGCTACCAAGATGGAGGTAGACAAAAGGAAACAGGGAGCAAGGTGTTAAGAAAAGGATACAGTAACTAATATAATTGAGGGAGGACCCTTAATAGAGAGGGGAAGGGATTCTGTAAAGGACTTGGGGAAGTTCCGAGTGTTGTTCATATCATTGTTTTTTGGTGATGGACACAAAGTACTTGACAAATTAACACCACAAGTACAAGAACAATAAGTTGTACTTTCAGCAAATTTTCAGAAAAGTATGATAGACAAATTTTCAGCAAAGACTTCTGCCACAATTGACTAAGAAGACTGAACATGTACACAGATATGCTCATTGTAAACAACTGATTCATATTTACATGAGATTTTTTTTTTTTTGAACAGGAATTCATTGATAAGTCATGTAAATACAGAGTTCATGTCTAGTGTGACATGGGCTGAAATACAAGGTGGAATAACTTCATAAGAACAAATGAAATTAGAAGAGTTGTTAAGCAATGCATAAGACGCTAATGTATGAGCACATTGATTAGCATTCCTATTTGTGAAACAGAAAGAAATGGATGAATCCGATTTCGATGTAGCTCTTGCATCTTCGATAATGTGTCGAACTTGCCAAAGGGGAATAGACTCAATTGTATTGCTAGAATCAATCAAAATCTTGCAATCCCCTTCAAGAATAGAATTATGAAGATGAAGAATTTTGCAAATTTTCAATGCCAAGCGAAGACCCAGTGCCTCAGCTTCCAGTGGTGAACCTCCTTCTTCAGTTTTTGATAAACCCATCTCAAAGTTTCCATGGGTATCACGAAGAACAGCAGCAGCAGACATTCTCCCATCCAAATATGCACCATCAAAATTGATTTTACGATAATTGGCAGGTGGAGGAGTCCATGGAACATTGTTGTAGAGTGTTGATGACGAGGATCCAAGACAGAGATGTCCATTGGTAATAACTTCATGTCTCTTCATCAGTGTAGTAGCGTCTTCAAAGATTTTCCTTGCATTGATGGGTAAATGCTCAAAGATAGCTTTATTCCTTGCCTTCCAAATATGCCACATTAAGTAAAAGCATATTGAAATCTTATCCCGATCCCCTTCTTTCAATAGAGTTGATACAATGAATGATATTGAGGAATCATTCTGAATCAGTCCATTGATTGAAGGAGTGTGTACCCAGGATGCACCTATTTTTGGACATTGAAAAAGAAGATGATTAGTGTTCTCAATATGTACGTGACATAGAGGGCAGGTTGAGTCGATCTCATTGATTCTTCGATGAATGTTGGCATGAGTAGGCAGGGAATTGGTGAGGGCACGCCAAACAAATATTAGCACTTTTGGACTGATGTAATTCAGGGACCATAATTTACTCCATTCTTTAAAGCCTTCATTAGAAGTATACTGAGTATCATGGTGTAATTTCTCATAGATTGTACGGTATGCTGATTTGGTAGTTAATTCTCCATCCTTAGTATGTTTCCAGCATAATTTATCCGATTTGCAGTTGACAGATAATTTAATCTTCAAGATAGCATTGGCTTCATGAGGCGGGAAAAACATATGAATCAAATGAAACTTCCAAGTGAATGACGGCTTGTGAATGAGATCTGAAACTTGCTGAGCCCATTGAGAACTAAATTCAAATCCTTCAACTCTATGATTCTGAATAGAGGGCACCCATGGGTCATGCCATATGTTAATTTGTGAACCATCACCTACAGACCAGAGTATGTTATCTATCAAGTATTCCCTACTCTTGATGATACTGGACCATATGCAGGAAGAAGAACGTGGGATAGTAGTAGTCCAGAATGATGAAGTAGACATGTACTTATTTTGTAGAGTAGAAGCCCAGGTAGAACTTTGATTTGTGAGGAATCTCCAAGTGAGCTTAAGCATGAGGGATAGATTAGAAATATGTGGATCTCTTATTCCTAAACCTCCTTGAAACTTTGGTTTAATTATAAAAAATACTCCAATCAGAGAAATGGATTCGTCTCTTGTCGACTGAATTCCCAAAAATTGCATTGATCTCTTGCAAGTGCTTCAGTAATCTTCTTGGGAATTTGATAGGAAGATAAATAATATGTTGGAATGGACGAAAGAGTAGATTTGATAAGTGTTGTTCTACCCACATGAGAAAGGCATTTCCTGCGGCATCGTTGCAGTTTAGAATTACTTGTGGTAAGAAGATGAGAGTAAGTATTGATTCTGTTTTTGGAAAGAAGAAGGCAATGACCCAGGTATTTACCATTGAGTAGCATAAACTGTACTCCTAAGAGATGTTTATAAGTTCATGATAGGATCTGCTTTTGTGGAGATGAATACAGAAGATTTGTCATAGTTGATATATTGTCCTGACGATTTTTCAAAAGTTTTGAGAAAGACCTTGATTTGATATATATTGTGTAAAGAGCATTTACCAAAAATGATGAGATCATCTGCAAAAGCAAGGTGTGAGTATTGAAGAGGGGAATTGCGAAGAGTAATACTCTCATAAAGGGAGTTTCTGACCAAAATGTAAATGAGGGTTGTTTCACTTAACAAAATGCCTGGAAGTCGGATTTTGAAAATAAAACGAGGAAGAGTACAAGAAGTACAAATTTGATTCTGGAAAAGTATTGCTGTAGAAGTCTGATCTGTAAATGATCACTTTGTTCCTTGGACCATACGATGATGATGACGATCGCTGCTTGAAGATGAACAACTTAGAAGAACTAAGTCACCAGAAAGGTATTGACGCACTTGGGCACTGATGGCGAGGCAGAATGCTTTCCTGCTTTGCTTCACTCTGTTCTGAAAAGGTTGAAGAAGAATGCTCTAGAGAATCAAAAATCTCTGAGTTCTAATCTCTCTCTCTTTTCTCCTGTCTCTGTATGTGTGTTATGAGAAAAATTAGTCAATTTATAGACTTGGGCTCTTGTGCGTAAAACTCAGCAAAAGTTTCGTCTTTACGCTAACAACTGTCACCCACGACTGAAGTCATCGTCTGTATATGTTGACACGTGTCCATCATTTCAGTAAGAAGGATGCACGTACACACATTCTTCGAGATGTGTGGCATGAAAGCCATGTAGGCAGACCATGTTCTCAACTGATGAAGAAGAATAGGGCGTAAAACAACCACAATGTACTCTGAGCGTAAAGCAGTGGACTAGGCATAAAACAGTCCTGTCATAGATTTCCCGCGTAAAGTGATTATTGAATAACCTTGAGCGTAAAGTAGCCCAAATAGACTTTACGCACACGTCGACTTTCGAGCGTAAAAACTCATATAATCTCCGTGCGTAAAAGAAGCCATAGTGTGAGCGTAAAGTAGCTCGGTCCACATACTAAACGACAACATTGGTCTCTGTATAAAACAAATCCCTTCGAAATCTGTGGTATATGCCATCATCAATATCTTCATGTCAGACTTTGCATTAAATGCGAGATTTTGACTGCTTTGTCTAGCGTAAAAGAGGGTTAGCCTATATTAGGCGTAAAACCATTGTCTTGACCCCGGCTGGTTTAGGCGTAAAAAGCGATTAGCCTTGTCTTGGACGTAAAGTGTTTAATCTCCCTGCGGCGTAAAGTAGATCAATTTGAATAGAATGATCTATCACTTTGACTCATTCTGTGAAGCACTTTTTACGCTCCTACAAGATCTCCTTCAAAGTTTTCGAATGTCTTCATAATTCGAAACACTTTGAACAGCAGCGTAAAAGTTGAGATTTGACCGGTCAGTGTAAAATTTGGGATACGCAACAGTCATCCGCGTAAAAGCGGGGATATCCAACAGTCGGCGTAAAATATCATTAAATAGTGTCGGTCAACATTTAACCGTCACAATAAATTTTCTTCTCGAAACCTTCGAACGCCTTTTCACTTCCCCGAGTTTGCATTAATAATGAACAGTTTCCAATGAGGAATATGGAGAGTTGATTTAATCGTATAAATAAGGAGAAATTCTTCACTCTTGTCATTCATCTCCATAGTGACATGGCGCCAAAGAAGGAGATTAACAATGAAGAGGCTTCGGGCTCAAGGATTGACTTTGAGCGTGCACGCAACTTTGTAGAGTGCTTTGGATTAACTCCGGCAGTCTTCAGTCGCATCGATGGTGGTTCCTCGACTGCATATGAGGGCTCAGGAGATGCAGAAGCGTTTTTTAAATCTGATGCATCACTCTGGGATTCGCAATATGTGCGAGTTAGGTGCCTCCCTTCGTCAACCCAACGAAGGAGAAGGAAAATGATATTCCATGTATTACGACTCTCTTATATGTAGGGGTCCACTCCCCCTTTTTATAAATAAAGTTTTGATGTTAATCTCATCTATTTGGTACATAGAACTGTTCAACACTTCTTTTGAATGCTTCTATGATTGTTCATTCCCAAGAAACAAACCGACACCTGGTGTCTGTCTTGTGGTTACGAGAGCCTTTTAATAGGATCTTTTCCCGAAATAGACTCCCAACAGTTTCTTCAGTCTTTATAAA
Organism: Iris pallida; assembly: GCA_029216955.1. Taxonomy (NCBI): domain Eukaryota; kingdom Viridiplantae; phylum Streptophyta; class Magnoliopsida; order Asparagales; family Iridaceae; genus Iris; species Iris pallida. Next base: position 16,778 of record JANAVB010028397.1, on the reverse strand, counting down.
TAGTCGAGAATGTCTCATGTATTTTCATTCTCATTCCTCTGAAGATAACTTTTTGCGATGTCGTTCTCCAACAAATGACAATGGCGATGCTTTCCAATGGCGTTCCTTTGTACGCCCGATCACCAGATGTTGATTCATCTACTATTAGAGCCAAACCGTTTGACCTAAGTGGTAAGTCTGATCGCAAGCAATTACTGCCTTTAAAGTTTTGAAGTGCTGGCGGTAAAAGCTTTACTAAATAGTGGTACACCTGAAGCACTGGGGTAAAAGCATTGCTGAAGCACTAGCGTAAAAGCCTTGCTGAAGCACTAGCGTAAAAGCCTTACTGAATAGTGCGTCTGATGGTACTTCTGTTTAAAATACTCCTTCTTTGTTGTTTTCTGCAGAAGTTTGGCTAAAGAGCTTTTCCAGAACCGGCATTGGTGACTTTGACGCTGTGGAGAGCGTGCTTCTGGCATCAACATCAGGGAGCTCATGCACTTTTGACGCACAAATCAGACAACTCAGAACTCTTCGTGAGATAGAAGGATCTTCCTCTGTTGGTAGGAAGAGCCTTTATACACGGAGAGTTGGATGGTGGAGTCAACTCTATCCTGAGAAATCGGGTAGTAGAGTCCCTTTCACGGCAGGACTAGGAATTGTATCCCAATGCTGGATACATTTCTATCTCCTTTGAGAGGTCGCCACTCCTCCACCAGTTGTATTGGCAGCAACACGTCTTCGGGCTGCCATACCCTGGGATTCTTCTCTCGTCTGAAAGAGAAGACCAGAGTTTGATTCCTACTGTTCTGGTCGCCACAGAGGCTCAGACAGCAAGGAATTGACACCAACAACGAATCCGACGAAGAAGATCCAAAGAAGAAATAGATCTCCATTAGGCTATCGTTGTGTGTATAGAATGAAAATCCGAGAATGTAATAGATTTCTATTATAACTTGTAAGAAAGTCTAAGAAATGTAATAGACTTTTTTTTTGATGATATGGGAATGGGAATGATAAGTCTTCTATGCTCAGTGATTTGTATCTATCTGGATGTGATATGAACATGATAGATAATGAAATCTTGCTTTCTATTTTTAGAGTATACAATACTATCAGAGGTAATATGAACATGACAGTATGTAAGAACTCAAAGAAAAGTAGATTAATATCTATGCAGAGGTCAGATGAAATGATAGATAAGGAAAGTAAGTGGATTTAATATTCATTCAGAGGTCATAAAGACATGATAAATAACGAATCCTACTTTTTAATCAATTGATAAAATAGAAGATTTAAATCCCTCTCCCGGGAGACAAGAAACCAGCTTAACCAAACCTTGGTAGCTGGGAAATAAGGAGACATATGTCATGAGAATATAGGTCCATATCAATGTATGAATGAATCAACGTAACTTTCGGGAAAAGAGAACATTGATTCAATTCCATAATTAAATGAATGAACCCGATAGAATGGACGGAATAGACTTTTTCGGGAATGAAAGGTTCGTTTTCGAAGACCGGTTCATCAACAGATTTCTCTTATAAATAGGCGAAAACTCTTTGTAACATTTCATTCTTATTTCCGCTCGTCTATTGGAAATGTCTTTCAAGGGTATGGGGCAAAAGAATGAAGTCTCCAGGAAAGTTAAGGACGTCGTCGAGACGCACTCCGCTGAGTCAATTATGACAGGACCAACCGAAGTAAGCGAGAACTCTTCTATTCCTAAGCCACCACAAGATATCTTTGCTATCTAGTAGTGCCAGGGAAGATTCCTGAAGAAGAAGCGCTAAGGACTGGCTGCCTGCAGACTTTTCATGAACTCAGGCAACGATGTCTTCAAAGCATTGGCTATTATGTATTCAATAAGGGAGGCAGTGGTCCTTAAAATTTTGTTCAGAACAAAAATAAATGAAGGAATTTTATTTTTATCAGCCTCTTCTTTATACATAGTATTTCTTGAGGAATTTACCATTGATAGGCATCATGAGCAGATCTCCATTTGGCTTTGATAACCGATAGGCACCATTAGAAAATACGGTCTCAATAACATAAGGACCCTCCCATTTTGCTTGGAATTTCCCTTTGCTTTTGTGAGTCATCACCATTGGTCTTCGAACAGCCAATACTAGTTTGCCAACCTTGAATACCCTCTCTTTAACTTTACGATTGAAAGTTCGAGATATACGGGCTTGATATAGCTCAATATGCTGTTGTGCTTGAAGACGCTTCTCATCCAATCCTTCAAGTTCTTGGAGTCGTAAGCGATCATTATTCTCTATAGTTAGCTCATTAGCAATGGCTATCCGTAGAGATGGAATTTGGATTTTCAAGAGAAGAACAGCCTCACATCCATAAACCAATAAAAATGGCGTAAAACCAGTAGGAGTTCGGACTGTTGTTCGATAAGCCTATAGACATTCTCCAAGTTTCTCATTCCAATCACGTTTATTAGAAGAGACAAACTTTTTGAGAAGTTTAATGATCGTCTTATTGAAAGCTTCAGCTAAACCATTAGCAGCTGGATTATAAGCCGTAGAAGCCAAATTTTGAATTCGATTCTTATCACAGAACCGATAAAATGCTTGACTGGCGAATTGTGGACCATTGTCATAAATTATTCGTCGAGGAATCCCGAAGCGATAAATGACATAATGTTTGATGAAGCTGATCACATTAGATGTTTTCACTTCAACAAGAGGAACTGCTTCTGCCCACTTAGAAAAATAATCGGTTATAGCTAATATGAACCGATGTCTTTTAACAGAAGGAGGGTTAACAGGACCAATGATATCCATACCCCAAGCTTCGAAGGGCCAAGAAGCTGTTGTAGGATATAGAAATTAGATGGTTGATGAATAAAATCAGCATGAATCTGACATGCTTTACATCTTCTGGCATAGTCTACAGCATATACTATCATAGAAGGCCAATAATACCCCATTCTTCGAATACAGTCTTGTAATTTAGGACCTGGTTGATGGGCACCACAAACACCATCATGAGCCTCTCGTAGTGTTTGTTTAGCTTCACTTTCTGAGAGACAACGCAGTAAGAGTCCATCATATGATCGACGATATAACATATATAAAGACGAATCATAATAAAATTGAAATGATCGTCTCTTAATTGATGCAGCTTCTTTTGGATCTTCAGGCAAAATTCCATGAACCGTATAGTCAATGAATGGAGTTCTCCAATCCCTCTGTTGGGAACTAACCTCTGTAGTATAACTTTGTTCAACATACAGATTATTCTTGATACAGCACAGATCTCGGTCCAACAAAGTAATTGTGTTTTACCTTCGGATTGGAACAGCCAAATCTGCAGCTAGACTAGCAAGAGCATCAGCCTCAATTTTCTGAGAACGTGGTACAAATTCAATAAAGAATCCTTTGAATGAAAGGACCAACTCGACTACCACCTGATGGTAAGGGATGAGATCAGGGTTTCTGACCTCATAAGTCCCTCTAACTTGATTAACAATCAATTGAGAATCTCCATAAGCTTCTAGGAACTCAATATTCAATTGTTTTGCTACTTGGAGACCAATAAATAGAGTATTATATTCTGCTACATTGTTGGAACATGGCTCATTGAGAGAATAGGCACGGTATATGACCATTTTGTCAGGAGAAACCAAGACGATCCCTACCCCAGAGACAATATTGCCTTTAGGTCCTACTCGTGATGCTCCATCAAAGTATAATTGCCATATATTATTCTTCAAAATCATGTTGCAATCCATGACTTCATCTGGAATGTCTTCATATAACTTTGATGTTTCTGGTATAGGGTGAGCAGCTAAGAAATCAGCTAGTGCTTGACCCTTTACTGAATTTTTGAGGCACATAAATCATATCATAAGGAGTTAGCAACATCGCCCAAGTAGCTAATCTGGAATTAAGAATGCTTGGCTTTCTCATCAATACCCGAATAGGATTTATTCTGGAGATGACATGAATAGTTTATCCTGTCACATAATGTCTTGTCTTTTGTACGGCAAAGACCAAAGCCAGACATTCCTTTTCTACAGGAGTATACCTGTTTTCAGCTCCAACCATCATTCGGCTAAGATAATAAATCGCCTGTTCATGACCCATATTACTTTTCTGTGAATGATCCAAGGCTCGAACATATAGCAAAATGGTTTTCCTACCACTGAAGGTACCAGGACAGGTGGATTTGTAAGATATTGTTTAATATCATTGAAGGCTTCTTGACACGCTTCATCCCAGATAAAAGATACACCTTTCTTTAACAGACGGGAGAAAGGTTGACATCTCCCAGAGAGATTAGATATAAATCTCCTGATATAAGCAATGCGGCCTTGAAAACCACGGAGCTCTTTCAGATTGCGAGGAGGATGCATTTATAGGATTGCTTTAACTTTATCAGGGTCAACATGGATACCTTGGGAAGTAATAACAAATCCTAAAAACTTGCCACTAGAAACCCCTAAGAAAGACTTAGTAGGGTTCATTTTCAATTGATGTTGACACATCAGTTCAAATACTGTTTTTAAGTCTTGAATATGATCATCTTTTGATCGACTTTTAACAGCGATGTCATCTACGTAACATTCAACTGTCTTCCGGAGATGCTCTTGAAAGATGTTGCTCATAGCCCGTTGATATGTAGCACCGGCATTTTTAAGACCAAACGACATAACCGTATAACAGTAAACTGCGAGGGGTGTTCGAAAAGAAGTATGTTTCTCATCTTCTGGATGCATCTTGATCTGATTGTATCCTGAGAATCCATCCATAAAAGACATATGTTCAAAACCACATGTATTGTCTATCATGACATCAGTAATGGGAAGTGGAAATTCGTCCTTTGGACAAGCCGTATTAAGATCTCGATAATCTATACAAACTCGGACTTTTTCGTTCTTTTTCATAACATGAACAATGTTGGCAACCCAATCCGGGTGTTGCTCTTCACGAACAAATCCACATGTGATTAACTTTTTGACTTCTGCTTCGATTGCATCCATCATATCTGGTCTAAAGCGCCGTTGCTGTTGTTTTACAAGCTTGGTGTTAGGCAAAATATTGAGCTTATGAGTAGCAACTTTAGGATCTAGACCCGGCATATCCTCATAACTCCATGCAAAGATGTCAATATATTCTTTTATCAGTTTTATCAACTCTTCTTTTTCATCTTCAGAAAGACTCTTACTGATGAATATTGGTTTAGATGTAGTTTTATCTCCGACATCAATCTGGACAACCTCATCCTCTGTAGGTGGCTATCGCTGTTCAAAATGAAGTTCCCATTGAGTGTCCATTTGTTGGGCCCAAGGGTCATTTTTAAATGGCTCAGATTTATCATCAATTTGAACCATGTAAGCTGAGAATACTGGAAGTAGATAAGGAGAAGATGTCAAGAACTTTTGAGCATAAGGTCCAACATCAACCTGAAGAGGAAAGGAATTTTCTTTATGGTTGATGTATAAAGTTTCTTCTGGTTCTATGTCGCCTTTAGATTGATGACTTTGATTATCAGGAGATAAAGTCATTCTTTCAATAAACTTGGCAGCCATGTACTCGAAAAGGAAATCTTCATTGAGATCAAAAAAGTACAGAATGATCAATATTTACATCATTTACGATTTAACTGCTACGCTTCGGATTAATCATCAGTGGACCATTATCCGTCTTCTGCGTAGATTTGCCAAGATTGACGATCAATGGTGGTTCTGGATCATTCGTACAAGATCTACGCCCTTTAACTTTAATCAAAAAGGGTTGAACTTGGCTCTTAGTAGGAACATTTACTGATTCCTCAGATGAAGCTTGAGTTCTTCCTTTAACCTTGATTACCAAAGGTTGATCATTGACAGATTGGGATTGGATTCGTCCCTTGACCATGATCTTCAAAGGTTGTTCTTCTGGCGGATCTTCATTAATAGACTGATCTTCAATAAAAGATTGATCTTCAGCTATGTCTGATATCTCTTTCACATGTTCTTGTTTATAAAGCCTTGAATCAGAAAAATAGGCTTCGACACCCTTGAAGGGATTGATATCAGCAAATTCAGTCTTTACAACTCCTTGAGAATCCACATACTTAAAGTATTGGTGGAGAGTTGAAGGCACAATGCTGTGTTCATGAATCCATGGTCTTCCAAGAAAAATATTGTAGGATACATCTGAGTTGATAACATAGAAGGTTACCATAGTTCGCAGATCGCCAATCTGAATCTTCAGACGAATCTTCCCCAGTGGCTTACTCTTGCCAGAGTTAAAACCAACTATCGTAGTACTAGTGTAAGTCAGGTCACTAGTAGGAATCCTCAGGGGTCTTAGCATACTTTGAAGGATTATGCTAATTGAAGACCCAGGATCGATGTAAATCCTGTCAATTTCAGTAGATCCAATATACCCAGTGTAGCACAGAGGTTTGTCATGTTTGTTATGCTTCAACAGCATATCCTCTTGTGTAAAGGTGATATTAGGAATTGCTTTCATCACACTATGACATTGCGGACACGACACTGGAGTATTATCAGGACTCTTGAGTTGAGCCAAGCATGAATCTGCCTAAAGTAGAGCTTCACTCAAAGTCTCCCTGCTTTCTCTAGAAAGACTGAAGCAGTTCAAATATGGATAGTCTAGCCGGAGTATTAGCTAACTGAGCTAGAATGTCAAACTTGTAAGGTTTCATCACCACCCCCTGACTGGAAGCAGACTTCAATGGAACGTCAAAACGTACTGCTTTTTGTTTCCCCTTTTCTACCACCGAGGGTTTAGTAGGAACAGGAGAAGGTTGAGCAGGTAGTGTTTCTACTACATCTTCTGCTTCTTTGGAAGATCTCTCATAATCTTTGTGGTACTCCTTCCGGATCTTGTTCCAGTAAAAGTTTCTTCTTCAGACTCAAGAGAAGGAAGTACCATATTACAGGATTTAGTCTTCCTCCCTTTAGTCCTTTTCTTGTAAGGTTTGTTGTGAGGAATTTCAGAACCCAATCCAACAATGGATTTTTGATTTTGAATTTGTAAAGGAATTCGTATTCCTTTATCATAATTCAAACCTTCTGCCTTCTGAAAGTCATAACCCATTTTTTTCATGAGAAGGACAGATTGCTGACTGTATAGATGAATGGGCAACATGCTTTTAACAAATGGTTCCACAGAGGAAGAAGAAGAGATCTCTGTATCCGCAGGAGAATGAGGAATATATGTCTCTGTAACTACAGGAGGAGAAGGACTCGGGATACGAGAAAAATCTCTGTAGGAGCTTTTTCGTAAGCAGCGAAGACTTAGTTGTGCCTGGTATAAAGGGATACTATTCATAGCTAACTACTGCTGATGAGTAAGCTTGAGTTTCGTAGGAGGAGCTAGACTTGGAGGACATATGTCCAATCCTCTTAGTCTATCTTCCAAAGGAGCGCCATCCCATAGATAATCTGAATCGTCGGGATCTGGAATAACATGAGAAATCATGTTGCAGGTTTTGACTTTCTTGACTTTCTTGGATTTTGAAGTTTTACTTTCATTTTCCAATTCGGGTATTAAGTCAGGATGTACCCACATAATTTCACCATTCTTTAAGGTAAGAGGCATCAATCCGTCATTATCTTCTCTAGGAGGCGGGATATTCACAATCTTCATCGTCGCCTTCGGGATTGGGATGATTCCATCTGCTACTTGCTGTGGAGGAAAGTCTCCCGAATTGAAGAGAAACCATATTAGTTGTAACCGTATGGTCATCATTAGTTAAGGCGATAGCACCGCCATTTATCAACTCCTGGATTTTCTTCTTCAGGACATAGCAAGCACTGGTAAGATAATTAATGTATCTATGATAGATACAATATTTGGGATTGTCAGTTAGATTCACCTCATTGGGCCTCTTTGGCTCTGGAATCTGAAGTTTGCCACTCTTCACCAGACATTGAAATATCCCTGGGATATCACTCTCATCAAAAGAGTATTCTTCCTTTGGCCTGGAAGATTCCTGACTATTCGACATCATTTTATTCTTGGAAAGATTAACCATGAGTGTATCTTTTCCTTCCACATTACGATTACCGGGGTTATTACCAGGATTACTTTTCTTTCCTCTATCATCTGAGGTAAAAATCATCCCATGTTCACGAGCCAACCTACCATTGGTCTCGGCAGAAACTGCTGCTATGATGAATGAAGCCCAATCTGTGAATTGAGAACCCGTAAAAATAGCAATAGATGGTCGCAGATTCATCTTGCATGTATCAATGAGTGCTGAATCTGGCATACCAGGAGGCATCTTTAAAGTCGCTTGTCAGAAATGTTCAATGAACGTCCGAGTATCTTCTTTCTCCTTTTGCTTGATTTTTATCAAGGAGGACATGTTTATCTCCATACCTCCTTCATAGAAGCAGGAGATAAACATTGCCTTAAATTCGTCGAAAGACGAAATGCAATTGTCGGGTAAACTTCGATACCAATCATAAGCTGAATCCGTCAAACAACTAATGAACACTCGAGTAAGAAGAGCATTATTTTTCTGCAGATGTACAGTCATAATATCAGAATAATTGATATATTGACTAGGAGAAGCCCTCCCATCAAACAATACCATGGATTATGGCTTAAATTTTGGTAGAAAGGGTACATCGTTCCAATGAGGAGGATAAGGTTGCTTAATCCCTAACCTCTGGAGTTGATCCTTGTGCCTTAAAACTTCAAACTGTGCTTTGAGTTCACGCACTGCTTGAATGGCCTTACTAGTTTGCGGAAGCATACTTGATTGAATAGTTGTTGGGTGTACCGTAATCCCTACCGGAGATGGTACATCTTCTGGAATAATAGGATATGGAGAAGCAGAATTTTGATTAATAGCAGGCTCCTGAATATTCAAAGGTATATCATCCCCTTGACTATCTTGAGTTTGTGTTGCTACTGGTACTGGTGCTATTACTGTCGGCTGAGCAGTTTGCTGATTCAATATTATCTGATGCATGTTTTGTACCATGTTAAGCATGTCTTTCAGTGATTGCTCAACGGCAGTGAGACGTTGTTCTGTATTAACAGATGAGGTCTCTTGTTTATCTCTAACAGCGTAGGATTCAACTTCTCTTGAAGATATAGAAGGATCAGTATAGAAGTATGAATCGACACTGTCAGTCTCGGACTCAAAAGATTGAGTACCCCCAGCTTCTGAATCAGAAGTCTGCATTTGTCTTTGTCTTCTTGATCGAGAGTTCTGATATACTCCCTCAAAAGAATCAAGAAGTCTGTTGAACTGTTGCTGACCCAGAGTTTGGGACATATTCGTCTTGGACGTCGTCCTCTGTTAGTATGAGATGCCATGTTCACTGACGCCATATGACAACTCATGTTCTTGGTCTTCAGTTTTTTGTTGAGACACATTAAAACTCAATCAATCAAAAACTGACCGTTTTGAAGCCGAACAACAACAATTGATTACAACCTGGTGATAATCATAATGATGTTTTTCTTGGGAAAATGTCACCGGAGATTGTCTATTCTTACGCTTTTGCATTAGTAATTCACGTAAGTCAGAAGGAGTGGAGGGAGTAGTCTTCTTTATTACATTAGGAGTAGAAAAACGTTTAGTCCCCTAGTGTATAAGAAGATTACTGGCTGCATTCGCAGAACCAAATTGTACATTTCTATGCAGTTTGGAGTTGTGTGCGTAAATCTGAGATTTTTTTAGCACGAAGGACTCTGTTTTATTGCGTGTAATTTGTAGATTTGGTACTTTGCGTAGAGCAGTATAAGAAGGCTGTTGGTGTAGAACTGAAGCTTTACCAACAATATTTTTACGCTGCACACGTTTAGGTACATTCACATTAGATGTAAAAACATCATTGCGAATTTTATCTACACTGTCAAAGACATAAGATTTACCTTTACGCGTAGAGCATAAAAATTGGTTATCTACCACGTCACAAACGGAAGATTTTGTTTTACGCGAGGAGCGTAATTTATTTGAGCCTACCACGTCACCGACGGAAGACTGATTCTTACACCCAGAAGCACAATTGTTAGAGTCTGCCCCATTACAAATGGGAGACTCATCTTTATGTACTGAGCGTAAAAGTTGGTTTTTACCCACTGAGCGTAAAACCTGGTTCTTACGCAGTGGACGTGAAACCTGATTATCTTCAACCGTTACAAACGGGAGATAAATCGTCACACTTTGAGTGCAACTCTGAAGTAAGGACTGCCTCGTTACAAATGGGAGCCCCTACGACAGGAGTGGAAAGAATTCCCTTGCCACTAGCAGCAACAGAGAGATCAGAAGCTATTTTGGATTTAGGAATCCAAACTTTTTAGTGCTTTGCGAGATTTTTGAACATTGGAGTAGCGAGAACCACCCCCAGTTCGGAGCATCCCTTCATAAGCAGTCTGATCGAAGTGTACAACCAGAGTCTTCTTTGTCGATCCAATCGACACATCATCGTATTGAGTAATTGCCTCCTCGTCAGAGGAGAAGGTCGTCCCCAGCAGAGTTGCCATTTTTGTTTCACTTAACAAAATACCTGGAAGTCGGATTTTGAAAATAAAACGAGGAAGAGTACAAAAAGTACAAATTTGATTTTAGGGAAAGTATTGCTGTAGAAGTCTGATCTGTAAATGATCACTTTGTTCCTTGGACCATACGATAATGATGAAGATCGCTGCTTGAAGATGAACAACTTGGAAGAACTAAGTCACCAGAAAGGTATCGACGCACTTGGGCACTGATGGCGAGGCCGAATGCTTTCCTGCTTTGCTTCACTCTGTTCTGAAAGGAAGGTTGAAGAAGAATGCTCTAGAGAATAAAAAAATCTCTAAGTTCTAATCTCTCTCTTTTCTCCTGTCTCTGTGTGTGTGTTATGAGAAAATTAGTTTATTTATAGACTTGGGCTCTTGTGCGTAAAAACTCAGCAAAAATTCCGTTTTTACGCTAACAACTGTCACCCACGACTGAAGTCATCGTCTGTATATGTTGACACGTGTCCCATCATTTCAGTAAGAATAGGATGCACGTACACACGTTCTTCGAGATGTGTGGCATGAAAGCCATGTAGGCAGACCACGTTCTCAACTGATGAAGAAGAATAGGGCGTAAAATAATCGCAATGTACTCTGAGCGTAAAGCAGTGGACTAGGCGTAAAATAGCCCTGTCATAGATTTCCTGCGTAAAGTGGTTATTGAATAACCTTGAGCGTAAAGTAGCCCAAATAGACTTTACGCACACGTCGACTTTCGAGCGTAAAAACTCATATAATCTCCGTGCGTAAAAGAAGCCATAGTGTGAGCGTAAAGTAGCTCAGTCCACATACTAAACGACAACATTGGTCTCTGTATAAAACAAATCCCTTCGAAATCTGTGGTATATGCCATCATCAATATCTTCATTTCAGACTTTGCATTAAATGCGAGATTTTAACAGCTTTGTCTAGCGTAAAAAGAGGGTTAGCCTATCTTAGGCGTAAAACCATTGTCTTGACCCCGGCTGCTTTAGGCGTAAAAAGCGATTAGCCTTGTCTTGGGCGTAAAGTGTTTAACCTCCCTGCGGCGTAAAGTAGATCAATTTGAATAGAATGATCTATCACTTTGACTCATTCTGTGAAGTACTTTTTACGCTCCTACAATGGGTAGAGAAGATTTCCATACACATTATGAAGAGATAGGGGGATAGAGGACATCCTTGACGGATGCCTCTAGTTGGCTTAAAAATTTGTGAAGGTTCACCATTGACCAGGATTGAAAAAGAAGGAGTTGATACACATTGCATGATAATATTGTGAGACTTACCAATAATACCATAGGCATTAAAGCTTGACTTATTATCCCCCACCCTAATCTGTCGTAAGCTTTGGACATGTCGACCTTAACAGCAAAAGCACTGTTATTAGAAGAGAACTTAGAGATTGAATGAAAGATTTCTTGAGCTATGACGACGTTATCACCAATATAACGCCCTGGAACAAAAGCATTTTGATGTGAACTTATCAGATGATTCATATGTGGTCGAAGTCTAGTAGTGATGATTTTAGAAATGACTTTATAAAGAACATTGCAAAGGGAAATAGGTCGAAAGTCAGCAGGTTTAGAAGGATTTTTAACTTTAGGGATAAGAGCAATGAATGTATGGTTTAGGTTAGGAGGCATAACACCAGTGTCAAAGAAATTTTGGATAAGAAGAATTACCTCCGCACTGATTAAATCCCAACATTTTTGATAGAAAATTGCAGGAAATCCATCAGGTCCTGGAGACTTGTATGAACCCATGTCTTTGATGACAGCTCTGATTTCTTCTTCCTGTGGTATTGAGCTAATATATTCATTATTAGCAGAGGATATTGTTGAGAGTTCAGCCAAGATATGTGCAGGAACAGGTTGAGTCTCAACTGCTTGGAATAACTTTGAAAATGATCAACAAAGACTGCTGAAATTTCTGATTGATCTGTGATAAGAGCTCCACCTTCATTAGTGATGCTATGGATAAAATTCCTTTGCTTCCTAGTAGTTGCAGAAAGATGAAAGAATTTTGTATTCCTATCTCCTTCCTTAAGCCAAGATATATTAGATCTTTGCTTCCAATAAATTTCCTTCTGATAATAGAGTTTATTGAGAATCATTTGTATATTTCTTTCTTCAGCATAATTAGTATCAGTCGGGGGTAGCATCTGAATATACTTAAGACGCTGTTCTTCAAATCTGATATCTTTGTCCAGTTTTCTAATACAGTTTCTTCCCCAATGTTGAAGTCGTGGAAGCAAGTTTTTGAGCTTCAACTGAATATTTGAAGTACCATTGTTATTCCAATTGTCTTGAAGAATATGGTTGAATTCTGGTTCAAGAATCCAGGCTGCCTCAAACCGCAGGGGTGGTTTAGATCTTCTAGATTTAGTATTCAATAGTAAAAGAATTGGATGATGATCACTATTGATACAAGGAAGATGTAGAAGACCAGCATTAGGACGAAGAGAACGCCATTGAACATCCACCAAAGCTCTATCCAATCTTTCAGCAATAAAATTTATTGGATTCCTTCTATTGTTCCAAGTGTACGCAGGACCACAGTAATCGACATCCATAGCAGCTACTCTGTTGTACCAATTTATGAAGGACTTATGGTGACTATAATTAAAACCATTACCCCATATTTATCCACAGCAGATAGAATACTGTTACAATCACCAATGCAAATCCAAGGTTCAATGATATATGCAATAATATTCCCCAAATAAAGCCAGAAAGCTTGTCGATCTTGAATAATCGGAGGCCCATATATGCAAAGAAGATTCCACGATTGGGAAGACCCCAATTGAATTATACTTGTGTGAATATAGTTGATAGATGAGGAGATAATGGTTATAGACATGTCTGTATCCCAGCAGAGAAGAAGACCACCAGATGAACCATTAGAGGAGACTGAAAAATATTGATTATAGCCCAGTTTTATAGCAATTGAATCAGCAACTATTGACGAGCATCTTGTTTCTGAGAGAAAGAGAATCTTCGGCCTAGATGCACGGAGGAATGATTGGATTGTACGAATTGTAGGGTCATTCCTCAGACCCCTACAATTCCAAGCTAGGATCATTTATGAAGAGGCTGTTGGAGGCCAGCCGCGCCTGTATCTTCATTACTGGATAGAAGGATACGTTTCTTAGGTCTCTCTGTCACTTCCAAATTCATACCAATACCATCGGATCTTGATCGTTTTATGGTAGTTGATGGAAAAGATGAAGAGGAATAACTGAAAGAATCAAATGATGTCAAGAGGGAGGTGAATGTAGCCACTGTGGGCAGTGAGGTGGAGGATGTAGTTGTTGTGTTAGGATTGGTAGCAGGTAATGAATAAATTGTTGAAATGGAATCTGAAGATTGTAGTTGTTGAGTGGTATGTATAGAAGGCACAATTGAGGAAGGGGAGATGATGCTGATATTAGAGGTATCAAAATTGTTTGTAGAGGGCCCAGTTGAATTAGTGGAAGTGATGCTGATGTTAAAGGTATCAGATAGATGTGTTGAAAGCACAGTTGAAGAAGGGGTGATGATGCTGATATTAGAGTATCAGAATTGTGTGTAGGAGGGAGTTTGGTATGAGATGAGGCAGAGGTATTTGGATTATGATTTATGGGAAGTAAAATGTCTGTTGGATGAATGGGATTAATAATAATAGTAGGATTGGAGTTGATATTCAAATCTGAGGGTAGCCCTGTGGTGGTGGCTGGGTAAGGATCAGAATATTTTTTGTTATCTAGCTGGCAAGTGTGGGGCCTATTAATGAGGGATAATCCAGGGAAACTAGAGGTAGTTGGCAGAATAGTAGGGATATTCGAGTTTGATGGGGGTAGTGGGGAGTAACTGATCAGTTACTGAAACTTCCTGATTATTGACTGTAACTGTTGTCGGAGGATCATCGAAATTTATTGTTGGAGGTAAAGTTGGACGGATAGATGATGGAATTGAAATGGAGGAAGGTGGATCAATAGACATAGATGTACTTGCCAATGCAGATGGTTTTAGTAGATGATCAGAGTGAATAGGTTGAGGAGACTCTTCATTATTGATGGATCTTAGAATATTAGGAATCTGGGTGTTAGAAGATGTACCTTTGTTCTGTTTGCATTGATTATGAGTCTTGAATCTATCTGCATGATTTGCACAAATGGAATGATCAAGCCGTTTATCCAAGAGAGATTGATAATTGGATTTCTGCTCCTCCGACCAATTATTATTTGCCATGCTAACAAACTCTTTGTGTGTTGAGCATTTCTTGATGCTGTGACCAAGACATCCACAGAAATGACAGAACTTGGGAAGTCTTTCATACTTAAGCTTCACCAAACAATGATTGTTGTTTCCCAAAGACACTTTGATACTCCTTGAGAGAGGCTTGGTAATATCAATCCTTATTTTGATCCTGGCAAATAAAATCCATTTGCTTGCATCTTGGGCAGTAGGGGGAGATATGGTACCAATCCGAGCAGCAACAGAGGAAACGAACTCAATGGTAAGTAAATTCACTGGGAGGCCATGGAGTTGGACCCAAAATCACTCTCAGAGAACCTATAATCACAGGAAGGTTTGTTTGGATAGCATCTTTCAATGATAAGTAGGTGATTGTTGATCTTCCATGGCCCGTTGCCAACAACATACTCCAGATCATCCAACTTGTCGAATTTGGCAGAGAAAGAGCCCTCATAATACTTTGATACCTTGATTTTATCTTTAACTTTCCAAATCTTAGGAACTGTGGAGGTAATGACGTGTGTAGAATAGACTTTTGTTGTCAAGATCTTGAAAAATAGGTAATGGTTCCAATCAGCTTGAGGATTATGAGAAGAAAGATCAAGATTATCAGAGTCAGATGTGGGGATGTGAGAAGAGAGGCTAATTTACTGATGATAGAATCATATGATTGTTCATCTGAATAGTCCATGGCAAAGTATGAAAATAGAGATGGAGAGGAAATACAAAAGGGATGTGGAGATGATATGAAAAGAGAAACCTGTTTATGGAAGAGATGGGTGAGATTTAAGAAGATGAAGAAGGATGATATCCATAGATGAGAATTGCTATGGATAAGGAATGTGGATCGGTTGATGAAGGAGGGAGTTGATAATCGCCATTGCAGAGACGAAGTTGATAGTTCTTGAATAATATTTACATGAGATTAGAACAACATTCTAGATAGAGAGAGAGAGAGAAGAGAGAGAGAGAGAGAGAGAAGAGAGAGATTGGCAATTAATAGCATATTTTTTTCGTTCACTGTCAATTCTCTGGGACGTTATGTAGAAAAATCTGAAATATGCATGCTCATTCTTCACTGAAATCTGATAAAAATAAAGAACACAATAACATATGTACAAGTATTGATGCTCACTTACAGTTTCAAAAGTTTGGTCATGCTGCTATAAGAACTTGGAATTGTTGTTCCACTGAAGTTGTTATTGTCAAGCTGACTGCAAAAATAGAAAGAAACAAAATTGTTCACTTTTCACAACTATAAGCCAGTTTAGAGAGAAATTTTACTAGGAATATCAAATACGTAAATTCATATTGAGAATCATACAGATGTATTGGACAATTAAACTAGAATAACCTCAAGGTTTGCAATCCCCTACTTGATTTTACAATACAGAAAATGATGCATATGGAAGGACACGTGATGCACAGTAAGAAAATTGAAAGTCAGAAACTCTACATATAGCATATTCAACCATCAAATTGAATTTACCATAACACATGTAAGAGTATTTGCATTGCTTTGCACTGACGAGACCAAATTAACAGAAAGGAATAGAAATTACAGATTCCAGTACGGTTTTGAAAGGACGCATAATCCCGTCATCTTTCAAGGTTTGACCACATAACCTCCTTCCAACTTCCCACCCTCACCCCTGTTTCCTCCCTCCTCCGAGGACAATATTTACTTTTATTTTTAAGTAAAAACTGTTGGAGTGGGTGGGGTTCCCAACCTATATGAAGAAGACCCCGAGTGCGACGAGCGCCGTCTGTGTATCAGAGAAGCTCGGGGAGGTGACGAGGCCATTCAGAGACGAAGAAGAAGCTCGGGAGCTACCAGAGTACTTTCTGGAACAGGGAAGGCAGAGTTCTGACCGAACTCTGCCCTAGACAGAGTTCTGGCCGAACTCTGCCCTAGACAGAGTTCTGGCCGAACTCTGCTCCCTTGGTTCCAGAACTGTTCTGTCACGAAAACACAGAGTTCTGGCCGAGCTCTGTGTCGTCGGGCTGAGGCTAATTTTAGGGTGTTTTATTCACCGTTGGATCGTATCCTACGGTCCAGATTTTGCTGCGGGATTAGAGGGTTTACATAT